>JAOPHQ010002326.1:0-20000 GCA_030340625.1 Merluccius polli
CGAAGCTGTTGGAGGCAGAAGTTGTCGATATCTGATGATGATGGCAATGACAAGTGACAAAGTAAGGAGTTATGATGAGGGACACCAGACAGGGGAGAGGTTTAATTCATTTGATGGATCATTAACAAAAGTTTCGAAGACAGTGCCTCTCGGAAGTCAAAAGGGGGTTGCAGCGTCAACACTCAAATGTGTCCTTCTCCTTTGTTTTCTTGGTTAGGATATAAATTCCGAGAAATAACAAAATATTTTCCAACAAATATCGCTATAAAAGAAACACAGTTTAGTCTAAAAAAATGTTTTAAAAACCTGCATAATGTTCCAGTTTCTACTTAATTCAACAATGGCCCCAAGAGACATTCTTGGTTTTAGATTGTACATTCAAATGCATGTACGTAAAGACCCTGCTGATAAATTCAGACTTGACATTTCCTATTTCAGACAAGTGTGTGAGAATACCGTCAGACTGTGTGGCGTAGCACTCAGACATGCCGGTGCATGCTCCTTTTGTGGACCATTTCGCCCTTTGTTGAATGTCTCATCGATTGCTCAGAGCTGCACTTTGCTTTCACGTCAACAAGCAACAATTCCTCCGGTCTGTTTTCTAGTATTTTTGCATATATATTCGTATAGCCTACAGTGTGATATACGTACATTCTTCTATCTTGTAAAAAAAACTAAAAAATAAAAAGGTGGCTCAGTGGTTAGCACTGCTGCCTCGCAACATAAAGGTCCTGCGTGTGAGGCCTTTTTTTACTCGGGCCTCTCTTGTGCGGAGTTTGCATGTTCTCCCCCGTGTTCACACCGGTCTCCTCCAAGTGCTCCGGTTTCTCCCGTACCAGAAACATGAAGGTGCCCTGCCCATGAGCAAGGCGAGGGCACTGGAAAACTGGAGCTGGCTCCCAGGCGCTACACTGTGTGGCAGCCCACTGCTCGCAGCAAGATAAGTGCAGAGAATGAACTTCCCCCACGGGGATTCATAAAAGTGCATCTTCTATAGCTCACTCTCTATTCAGGGTTGTTGTGTGAATCCTCTTGACCATGGCCATCATAGGCTACGGTATTCATCCGGTTTCCTTACAGACGCTTGGTAGTCGACGTATGGATGTCCACCGTCTTTCCGTGCAAGTTGTATCGGAAAAACACGACTATAGTCTCACGAGGAGCTTGGCGGAGATGTCAAGGAAGGCCCAGAAGCAGCGGCATTGTGAGACGAATCTTGCGGCTCAGGGACGTCTATAGAGCGCTCCTCCGTCTCCTCCTTGAGGACACGTGGTTTCTTGGCTGGTATCATAGCCTTGGATGGTGCCGAGGTCAGATAAGGGCCTATACTTGGTATGGTTTGGGTACCTTTATAAACGGCATAAAAATAAAAAATAAATCACCTCAGTGGCATTTTATTAAGTTAAACGACTTGACATTTAGCGCTACTAAATAAGGGTGTTATTGCGAGGAAAAGGTGAAGTCTACAAACCTATACTTCTGAAATTGGGCCGGAGCGTCCTCTGGGACAGCTGAGTGCCTGTTGACCTGCATCCCACCGGGTCGGTCTGGCAGGACACGCGCCGCGACGCAGGCAGCGGCAGCGGTGAGGTAGAGCTGGTCTGCATTGTATGGAAACCAGAACGTTACTAGGGATCCATGTTTCCATGATGTGATATACACACACACACGCACTCAAAATATTCAAACCTGTCCACCCACACACTCAAAATATTCAAACCTGTCCACACACACACTCAAAATATTCAAACCTGTCCCCCCCCCACACTAGTGGTGGATTTCCTCGTTCGTTTGCGCGAACTAGTTCGCGTCGTTCAGTTCGCCACAGAGAGTCGTTCGTTCGTTCGTTCGTTCGTTCGTGTTTCCGGTAGCGCTGAATCATTCACTGACTCGTTCAGTCGTTCAGTCGTTCACTTAGCTCCTCCCTCGTTCGCGAATCACGAACGACTCGGCTCAGGGCTGTCATTCGCGAACGGCGAATGCCAGCCGAGTCGGTCAGACTCGGCTCCTCCTCGTTCACACAACATTCAAACGAATCACGAATGCAGCTGAGTCGGTCTCGGACTCCCTCGTTCTTCTCATTTACTAACTAATCATGAAATCACGATTCACAATCGTGCAATGGTGCTTGATGGCGTTAATAAATGTGTTAATAGCAAATACAACATTGTGTCTGGTTGAATATGTTAACATATGTATGTCATTTGAGTTCAACAGATTTATTTAATGTATGCATAATGACATGTCAGGATCAAAATGCCCCGTTCCCCCAAGTCAACGTAACGTTAGACCAGGGGTCGGCAACCCGCGGCTCCGGAGCCGCATGCGGCTCTTTAGCGCAGCCCTAGTGGCTCCCTGAAGCTTTTTCAAAAATGTTTGAAAATGGAAAAAGATGGGGGAGAGAAATATATTTTTTGTTTTAATATGGTTTCTGTAGGAAAACAAACATGACACAAACATTATTAACGTTTTTCAATGCTGTAAAAATGTGTAGAATAAATATTAAATTTCAACATTTCTGTCAACGAAGATTTACGTCATAGCCTGCGACACACGTTTCTATCAGTAAGGCGGGATGCCAGGCAGGTGGCTGTTGTAAACAAACCGGCGGCTGTGCGATGGGCCATGGATCCCAAAGGGAAAAAGAGAAAAATAACTGAGGAGAACAGAGGATTCAACGTTTCTTGGACCGGGCAATAGTAACACACCGCGGACCTACGACCGGGGGGCGGGCGCGGTGTGTTACTATTGCGCTCTCAAAAAGGAGGACAAATACGCGCCCGGCTTGATGCTGCGCCGGACGCCGGACAGGGCTGAAAAACCGGACAGTCCGGCGCAAATACGCGCCTCCTTTTTGAACCCGCGCCCCGCCCCACCGGTTGAGAACCACTGCTACAGGATGCACTGCAGGAAAAATAAACATTTAATCATGAAGGCTCATTATGTATTTGTAGTTAACTTAGTCATTTCTATAGTAGGCTAATATAGCTACTATAGATACATACAGCATGGGTTGCCTTCAATATAAGCAGGGGTGCACATAACTGGTACGCAAGTACGCATGCGCGCCCATAATCAGCGATGCGTAACGTCACTTGTGCCACTACAGCGCTTTTGCGTAACTCACCATCAGGTCATCAAAATAAAACTACACGTGTATCTTGTACTACTTCTGCGTTTCCCCACCTGCAAAAAAAGGCAAACGGAGCCGCAGCGCTGTGTGCTCTGTGCACCGCGCGCACACTGGAGAACTGCGCAAAATCAGCTGATCGCAACGTCCGTTACTGTGAGACATCCGTGCTCATCCGTACTGTGAGACATCCGTTACTCGCTCCGTGGCAGTGACGGACTGGACCCCCGCCGCCGCCCCGCCACCCCCCCCCCCCCCCCCCCCCCCCCCGTCAACAACTCCACCCGCGGTGGAATCGCCTTTATCATTATCGAAACGACGCTACGTGTGGAGTGCGTACCGAACACCATCTCCTGGTACTCAAATGAGTAACTCACTAAAAAAGTTATGTGCACCCCTGAATATAAGGCTTCTATAAGGCTTTTATTTTTTTGCGGCTCCAGACATATTTGTTTTTTGTTTTTTTGGTCCAATATGGCTCTTTCAACATTTTGGGTTGCCGACCCCTGCGTTAGACAAACCAAACGCAGCGCGATATGTGTGTGTGTGTGGGGGGGGGGGGGGGGGGGGGGGGGGGGGGCGTAGTAGATTATTGGATGTTTAATATATCAGCAAGATAATAGACTTGGTAAAGTTAGACACACCAAACGCAGCGCGATGTGTGTGTGTGTGTGTGTGTGGGGGGGGCGTAGTAGATTATTGGATGTATATCAGCAAAATAGACTTGATTTAGCAATGATGAGTTTTAAAGTTAATGATGTACAGTTGTGTTTATTCTGGGCATATTTTATATTGCGGGTCCCGGCCGGGTTGCGTGCGTGAGAAGGAAGCATGAAAGAACGAGACAGATTGACGAGACATTCAAATATATTATTAATCTGGCATGACACAGAAAATACAAAGCATGTATTTACCATTTCACTGATATGTAAATGTAAAAGGCAATATTCAAATGTGAAAGTGGTATTGTTAATGTGTCAACCATTCGAAAGCGTCCTAGACTGTCACACAGACAAACAACATACATTGGCTGGCTCTCGTGATGACGAGTCGTGAGTGACGTCTCAGTCCTCGAGTCAATCAGTCAGCGAACGAGTCACGACTCGCGAATCAGCGGCGCCGCGAATCAGCGCGTCAGAGAGACTCAGCGAACGAGACGAACGAGACGAACGACGCGAACGACGGTGGCGAACTAGGTCAGTTCGTTCACTTTAAAGAGTCGTTCGTTCGAACTAGTTCGTTCGCGAACGACCCATCACTACCCCACACACACACACACACGCACTCAAAATACTAAAACCTGTCCCCCCACACACACGCACTCAAAATATTAAAACCTGTCCCCACACACACAAAATATAAAAACCTGTCCCCACACACACACACACTCACACAAATATTAAAACCTGTCCCCACACACACACACACTCACACAAATATTAAAACCTGTCCCCACACACACACAAATATTAAAACATGTCCCCACACACACACACACACACAAATATTAAAACCTGTCCCCACACACACACACTCACACAAATATTAAAACCTGTCCCCACACACACACTCAAAATATAAAAACCTGTCCACACACACACACACACCCCCAACACACACACACACACACACAAATATTAAAACCTGTCCCCACACACACACTCAAAATATAAAAACCTGTCCACACACATACACACACACACACACACACACACACACACACACACACACACACACACACAATATTAAAACCTGTCCCCACACACACACACACTCAATATATTAAAACCTGTCCACACACACACACACACACACACACACACAAGGAATAACCCATGACAGAAACACGGCCTCCTTAACAACAACAACGCCCCCCCCCTCCATCACGACAACAGGCCCCTACCACCACCACCACCACTACTACTCACAGACTGCGCATGCTCGGTCGGACCCGTCCCCCGCAGGTCCGCGATGGTGGGCACGGCACCGGGCAGCAGCAGCAGCTTGGACGCGAAGCCCGCGTTGTACTGGGCCTCGTTGGCGAAGCACCACGACCCGAAGTGGCGGCGGCACACCAGCATGTGCGGCCGGAACCCGTGGGGCGCGTCGCAGGCGGCCATGAAGTCCAGCCACTCCCTCCTGGTCGCCTCGTCCTTAGGGAGGTTGTACAGAGACCGCTGGTTGTCCTGGCAACTGGGCACCGCGCAGCGCACGTGCTTCTGCTTCCTGGCGCCGGACATGGAGGAGGAGGATGGATGGGGGGGTGAGGATGGGGAGAGGGGGGAGGAAGGTTCAAGCCGTCGTCGCTAGTGGGTTCAGGTCATGTCATTGTAGACCAGGAAGCGCTTGTCTGAGCACGGCCATGGTTCCTTGAAATCAGGTTGGTCGTGTGTTTAGGACGGGACGACAGACAGACAGAGAGACAGACAGACAGAGAGATGTGCGCGTGTGATGAGAAAGACACGGGTTCCTTCTTCTTCTTCTTCTTCTTCTTCTTCCTCTGTTGGTCCTTCTTCTTCTTCTTTGGATTTTAATGGCGGTTGACATCAGCTTATAGGTGCATTACCGCCACCTACTGGATTGGAGTGTGGAGCAGTAGATTGACGGAAAAAAACAAAAATAAAAAAAATTATAATTCAAAAAAATTATAATACTAGATTTCTTCTTCTTCCTTTTATTGGTGGGAGGCCGAGGCCTTTATCGGTGCGTTGCCGCCACCAACTGTACCGGAGGGTTGATAACAGACATATAAAATCCAATGCAGCGACACGTTATGTTATCCTATTCATAGAGAGTGTGATTCTATGAGTGTGAAGCCCTGTGTGCCTTTCTTCTCAATCAAGTTGTAATTGGATGCTTTCTTCCCTTTCGAGCACGATTTTGAATTCTGCATAAATGTCCCTCTCAATGGACCCTTTCCTTGTCCTTGAAGGACAAAAGCGTCGGTCAAAACACTAAATATGGCTCTGTGGACTTTCATGTACAATAAAATTGGTCAATGACACACATTGACCATGGACCCTTTTTAACAGAGAGTGAGCAGGGACAACACGGGTGTAGCCCCCAACATTGGGTAGTGTGTGTTTGTGTGTTGTTGTGTTGTGTGTCAAAGCACACGCAGTGATCAATGTGTGTTATCTTCACTAGTGTTGTCTACTACCCAGGCCCTGGTACATAACCTGTACAGACAGTGTTATGGGCAACCTTTGTGGAAAGGGTCTATATGGTCCCAATAGTCTTGCCAGGTATTTTGCATATATCCTATAAGTCTATAAGCCTATAAGTCTTTTCTAAACTGACAAGTGGTCAGAAGGCTTTCTTAATAGCAGTGAAAAGTGCTCATGAATGTGACTCAGGACTACTTTACATGCTGGAAGGAAATCAGGCGTCTCCTTTTGCGCTGAAGCTTTCAGATTTCAAGTGAAACTTGAAATGAACTCCTTATGCGTATGTAGGGCAAGGGCAAGTCAGACTTGTATAATTGGTCCCCTGTAATGCACACGAGTACATAGGCATTATCTTCTCTGTCTCTTAAATTACACACGCGAAGAAACACACAGACCCCAGACACAGTAAGTACTGTGTGGAGCCGTTTTTAATTAGCCGACATTATACCTTACAAAACCATGTATAGGCCTACATGAATTACATGCACCTTGCCTCCTAAGACCTTTTTTTTTTTAAATTGTAGCAAAACACCCAGCAACTCACGATTCCTGAATATATGTTATACAGTATATATCGTGAAGATATAGGCCTATATATTTTCACGATATATATAACATATATTTACATACACATACATACATATATATATATTTACATACACATACATACATATATACGATTCCTGAATATGTTATATATATATATATATATATATATATATATATATATATATATATATATATATAACATATATTCAGGAATATATAATATATTATATATAGGCTATATTATATATAAATTATAATGAAACTAAACAAACTTATACAATAGGGAAGTGGATTTTGTTGACACACAGTTTATGGCACAAGCCGGCAGCCAAATGCTGGTAAAATATGCTATTTTATCGGTGGCCGGTAGATTTGCTCCCCTCACCGGCCAAAAAAAACCCAATGGCAATCTATTGAGTGGCGGGTAAACATTCATTACATTCAAACATTCACTAGCGATTCGGCCGTTGGACAAGAAAGTTTATTTTGCACCCTGACACAGATGCATGATGCAGATTGAACAGAACCATGGAATCAGACAAGGGATTGACTAACCGACTGACTGATTGCCAGGAAATGGACGATGTTATCTGAGTCATGTGGGTTGGCAAGCCACCGCCATCGCCACCGCCGCCCGCCGCCGCCGCGCTTACAATCAGGGTGACACTGTAGCGGCTGGGATGTGGCGGTCGGCAGAATCATTTCTGGTTGGTCAATACCTCTCTTGTCCTCTCCATCTTCTACGCAGCCACCGGCCATCGATCAGTGACCGGAGAACACACACACACACACACACACACACACACACACACACACACACAGAAGAGACGCAGATGGAGCAGTCTGTTTTGACAACCCTGCTGCCAAACGTCAGTGTGTGTGTGTGTGTGTGTGTGTGTGTGTGTGTGTTCTGCCTTCACACAGCAGCCGACACGTCATCACATCTCTCAACTGTAAGGTGTTACCCGACGCTGCGTTGTGAATGAGAGGTGATGATAAAGGGCAATCTCACTGACAGCCATGCACCAACTCCCCATAGCGGGGGGGGGGGCGTCCTGCTGCTAATAAGGGGTCGGTTCATTTTGAAACAGCTGGAACACAACTTGTCAGCGAGCATCAACGCCAAACACTCTTGTTCTGCTGCTTGCGCTTTTCGCAAAAAGGCGTTTGCTAGCCCTGCTTGCTAACTGCCAGCCGCCAGCGGTTAGCATGCGCCTCTGTGTAGGCCCGCTGCTGTCAGCACTGGAGACTTCCTCCTTGATTGTCAAGTCTGTACGCTTCAGTGATTTACACAATTGCCTCGTGGTTTATAATAACACTTTGATGATAATAATGTATGATTTATGAGCCGAGGAAACCATTCGGTTAATTGACTGATTGATGGCTCATATCAACGATTTGAACACAGCGATGTCCTTTTGGATGTTCGCGATGAATACATTGCATTGTTGCCATCCAATCAAATCCGTAACAGGTCGGCCTCCGTGTGGGAAGATGGCAGCGTCACTGTTTGAATACAACTCTTAATAGCTGTTCACAGCATGGCGTCCTTCACTGCCTTCCATCGCTGTATCTGTTATCCATCGCTGTGTTTAATATCCATCGCTGTATATTTTAAGGAGGATAGCGCAACGAATGACGGCGCCAATGATGAAGTGTGAGATGAAGTGTGTGCTCCATTGAAGTCGCTTTCAGCCACGAGTGTTAAAATTAAACCCTTTTCAACGCACCTCTTGTGAGGTTCGTGAAGAGATACCTTTGGCGCAGACTGCAACCCAGACCGACGTGAAATGAAAAGCTGCAAACTATTTTGCCGTGGACTAGCCTTGGAGAAATGCCTTTGTATGAATTGCTTAGTTTTTGTTGTGTAATATTGGTTTTATATCCACTTGATACTGAATATATTGAGTATGTCTATAAAATTGTGATGTAGGCCTACAGCATCATTCCACCTGTTAACACTTTTTTCAATTCCAGCCGAGGGCTTGGTTTCCGTTTTAAGCATGTAACATCAAAAAATAATGAATTATTCCTCTCGCGGCTGCTTTTCTGTTAAATAAAGGTGAGGTTGGCAACAGTAAGACGTATATTTCTGCACTCAGACGTACTTAGTTGCTGCTTTCATTATCCCATCACCTTCACTGATTGGCATACGTGAGCAGAATGACACTGGGATGCCGGAATGGTGTCGATATACAGGAGGACCGATGTACCTTTTAGCACTGAATTAATGACTCAGCATTTTTGGCTTAAAAAGTACTGAGTCATTAATTCACCATCATGAAAATAGGCCTACACCATTTCCTGCTGTTGTCGGGGGGGGGGGGGGGACACCTTAAAACTCAAGTTTTTAATGAAATACAGTAAAAACAAAAACCTGCATCTCCGCTGTGTCCCATTAAAAGGTCCTGATGATTAAAAGGTGAATTAAACCCGGGCCGATATTAAAATGAATTACGGCGCTCGTTCACTTCCGTCTGTGTTTAAGAAGTATGGACGGCCATATTTTGTCGGTTGCTGGTTTTTGATTCACAGTATTATAAATTCCCCGCCCCGCCCTCTCCCTCCGGCTGCCATAATTCAAAATCATTAAACTGTGATTGGTTCTAGCCGTCGTCCAAACAGTTTCTCGCCTCGTACGACCCTACAAGCAGAGAGAGAGAGAGACACATTTGACAGCTTTATCCAAATGCATAAGTCATGTCTCCCTGCTCTCTAAATCACGTCTCCCTGCTCTCTAAATTCTCATACTTTATTCCTAGTTTATTGTATCATATCCCAACTATTCATCATGGTGCCACTCTCACGTGTGTGTGTGTGTGTGTGTGTGTGTGTGATATCTGTTTGGGATGATCATTATTCCAGATTTTTTTTTCTCTCGAAGTGAAATAAAAATCAATCAAACACGACAAAATGAAATCTGTGGTCAATGAAACAATCTAGTTAGAACCGATTCTTATCAGACGGTTAAGTCCGCTAATTATATAGATGATAGAAGCAGATAGCGGTGAAGTGGACCTGCCTCATCATTTGTCTTTTCTCGTTGCGGTGGATGCTAAAGCTAATAGCTCTGATAACGCGGTGCCCACGAGTTCAGTGGGTACAAAATGAGTCATAGTAAATGATTAATGTGGCGCTGTGGGGAAGTGGGCGCACCACTCTGGCTCTCTGTGGCACTCGCCTCTATTGTTCTCAGCACTGCTTAGTACTCACTGACCCTCAGTTTGGAGTTTAAATACTTTCATATTGTGTCACACAGATACTGCACACACCCCCAACCGCCCCCCCCCCCCCCCCCCCCCACACACACACACACACACACACACACGCCTTTCTCATCTCTGACACGACGACCACTTTAGTCTCAAGGCGTCTCTAAGGGTCTTTGTTTGCACGCCGCCTTGAGTTAAGCGACAATAACAGGACCGAGAATAACATCGCTGCATGTGGAGAGCGTCAGCCATCATCCTATTAAACTCTCATCTCTTTTAGTACACAGCTCCTACCAACTCGGTTCGGTGGACTCTGAGTGCTGTTAGTTAGACTAACTAACAGCAAACTATCTCTACTTTATCAAAAATAAGTTTTGAACAAGAATATAAGAATATAAACAATAATATATATTTCTGCACTCAGACTGACTTACTTAGCTCTGCTTTAACACAGTAGGACTGCTGGATCCAAGATTATTCTCTAAGTGTTATGGTGCGTTCCAGGCAACCCGTAACTCGTGACTTCACGACCTCCTACCCGTGAAAGTGCTCTGGAACGGCAGTCAAACTCGTAACTCACGACCCGTGAACTCGTGTGTGATCGACGTACTCCCAGTTCGTTTTTTGACGTCACGAACGTAAACAACAATGGTGACCAACGGTGAGAAAATATACATAGATAGACATGAATAGGCAACGTAACGTAATTCCGCACATTGTAATCAAAACAAAACACATACGAGTGTGGAGTACTAAAGTGTATGTTTATGTATATTCAATCGCTATCAGCTATCAATCGTCAACTAACGTTAAATCCAAGCTCTGCTCGTGTAAGTGAAGTGAGGTTTCCATAAAAGTCATTGCGCCTGTGCGAGCAGATCTGGCTTGCTGGCGCGGACACCATCAAAACAGAGCCGCAGGTTTGTTTGTTTGTTTGTTACGACTTTGTTAGTCGTGACTTGCCTGGAACGCTAACAAGTCGTGAGTCGTGAGTATGAAGTCGTGAAATCACGAGGTACGGGTTGCCTGGAACGCAGCATTAGAGGATGATCCCAGATCCAGCAGTCCTACTATGTGATAGCGAACTTCTGGGGGGTCGTTCGCTGTGGCACAGAGCCGGGGGCCACAAACCGGAAGCCAGAAAACCGCGAGGGGTTGTTTCCTGTTTTCGTTACGGAGATATTCAGGAAACTTCATTTGTACGAGTGGATGAAGCCTGCGATGTTTAAGAAGTGCATTACTACAGTGGCTAGTCTCCGCGGTGTTGATTTGAGCCGCGGATATTTGATGATACATTTCTCTTCGAAACGGTTTAAAAAGGTCTCATGAAAATGTTCCCGTTTGTACGAAGGGAACGTGTAATGACTCGTAGCCACAAACAAACTCCTAATGACTCGGTAGTCTGGGGCGCGCTGTGCGTACGTTCACCGGGACATTGATTTTACAGGCAGATGTGGATTGGGTTAAAAAAAGGAGATCGCAGACCAAATAAGGTTCGGGAACCACTGTGCCTGTGCATCGGGAAGTCATGGACCGTTGGACGACGTATTAGAAGAGCTCACCGGATAAATCGGTGAGCTCACTAAACCCAATTGGAAAACAGCAGAGATCACGCTGTCCTCTATCTCTCCCACTAATGGGCTTTAATTGGATCTAATGTCAATTTTTCGATCTAATGCTGAGCTGGCTAGCGAACAAAAAATGAGGCAAAAAAAATAGATGTTTTTTTTTTTTTTTTGGTCCCTCTTTGTCCCCAACATCACAGCCTTTTGTTTCAGCAACTGTGCTGTTTTTTTTTGTCCCCCGGTCCGCATTGAAACCGATTATTTTTCTTTCTTTCCCCCCCCCCGTCGAGAGGGTGGCAGTCAGGAAAAACAGTGGCGGTGTGTCAATATCATTAAAAGTTTACGCATTTATGTGTTTATTGTGT
The DNA here is from genome assembly GCA_030340625.1 of Merluccius polli. Taxonomy (NCBI): domain Eukaryota; kingdom Metazoa; phylum Chordata; class Actinopteri; order Gadiformes; family Merlucciidae; genus Merluccius; species Merluccius polli. Next base: position 11,989 of record JAOPHQ010002326.1, read on the forward strand.
CTTTGGAAGACGGATGTAAACATCATTAGAGGGACGGTCCCATGTGTGACAGGGCATATGGCTGCCAGAACCTTGGACCGCTTCACTCATAAATCATCTGTGACAACGCATAATGGGTACAGGCCCTCCTTGTGCTACCCAGTCCCGCTTTGGTTCTCTACAGACACATTTTTCAATAAAATAACAGCATTTCTCCGAAACATGAAAATATATGTGCGTCCGTGCGTGCGTCTGTGCGCTCAAATGCGTGCGTGCGCGCGTCTGTGTGTGTGTGTGTGTGTTTGGGTATTGGTTCAAAAAGTTGATGAAAGTTTACAGTATGCTGTTTGAGTTAAACTACCAACCCATAACGCTCAAAGTCATTAGTGTTAATATCTGTGTGTGCGTGCGTGTGCGTGCGTGTGTGTGTGTGTGCCTGTGGGAGAGCATTTCCATCAAGACAGGCTACATTGCTCTCTATTCCCTGCTGCCCTTCCAGCATCTCCTGGCTCCTCTCTCCCTGCTCCCTGTTCTCGGTCTCCGCAGTCTATCTGTAGAACAGACAGAGTGAAGGGAGATGAGCCTTGTCTCATGTCTGAAGTGCCAGCCAGGTGTCCATTAGTAATGCACGGGTCCGAGTAGGTCTAAATATATTCCTGAATGGACTTTAACCAAACATTTGCGGGCTTTCAACGCTGCCTCTTTCAGCATATATACCTGACAGCAAAGTGTACGGAAATATGGAAAGGATAATTGATCTCGCCGAGCACACCATTAAAAAACGGATCAAGTTGCCACCTCTTAGGCGAACTGTTCAAATCGGTTAAAGCTGGAGATTTTTGTAAAATAATGTTAGAAAATTATGTCCTGTCTTGCCTTTAGTGAGGAAACTTTCTAAGTAGGTGGTGTTTGCGTTCCCGGACTCTCCTCCTATCTTATCGAAATTAAACTGCGATGTCAGTTTTTCAACCTGTACCTAGCAGTTGTCTCGCTCATGCACACACACACACACACACACACACACACACACACACACACACACACACACACACACACACAACGATTGAAAATCCCTTCCTAAATTATCCTCTGACTCCGGTGGGGTGTGAAACTGTTAAGTTGATGGGAGGGCAGATGGGGATTGTGGGTAATTTCATGTCACGTTCCCAGCAGACAGATTTGTCTTTGGACAGATAATAGCCTACAGACCCACGGTGACGACGAAGCCAAAGTCAAATCAGCACTACTCATCCGATGCTTTTATTTATATATTTGTTTCTATAGTGTGCTCTGTCTATGTCTAAAGGTTGTGATTACTTTAGGAGTTCACAAAAACACAAACAGAGAAGAAAGAAGAAAATACAGATATTTTTCTTTCCCCCTGGTTTCGGCAGCATAGCTGAACGAGTCAGCGCCACATCAGTCTGACCGACTGGATGTAGGTCGTCGGTATAAGCCTGCCATTGGGCGACTATTTCAGTCGGCCTTCTCCTCCCCTTCCTTTGTCCGCGTGTCACCGTTTTCAAAGTACCCGTCGCTACGTCAAACAACAACAACAACATCAACATCAACCTCCGAGGAGCGGGCAACCTACAAGCTGAAAATTGCAGGTTTTGACGAAGGTTTTGACCGTGCAAAAAGACAGGCCTGCCTGGCTCTTTCGGTGAACGGTTGCAAAGATATACAAAAAATATGTTACCTTTCTCCAACTTTCTAAAGCAAAGTGGGGTGATGGGTCTGGCTACGCGAGGCTCCCGCCGCATTGATCATCTGAAACACATTCAGCGGGACCATTTACCCCCCCGTTACGGAGGTGAATAACAAGTCTGTCAAACCGGGGAAGGACCTTGGTTTACCTTGCTGGCCTCCATGATGGAGTCGGACTGTTACCTTGAGTGCCCCGTCAACCCATCACTCTCGTGTCCTCAATGGGCTTTAAAGGTGCAATCAAACGACACGATTCGCACGGGCATCTGTCCATATCCATCTTTTCTCCTTCGCCCCCAAGTTTCCAAGCGTGGCGAACTTTGGGGAAAAGGAGCCGCTCTGCATCAATTTGAGCTGAAAAGATAACCGGTGTATTTTAAATCGTACCTTGATAACGTTTAATACGGACTGCACGGTTTGCCGTATCGCAAGATGCAAAGCAGATTAAAATGCATACTATTATATTAATATTACGTTGTAGTTTTGTCAATATTTTATTGTTTGTTCCATCACGCATAAAAGATGAGCTAAACATTTACAAGCCCTGACTCCATGCCCATGGTACAAAAATGGTTTGTAAAAGTCGTAAAAAAAAGTCGTAAAATGGCACTTGCTATAATGCAATTCCTACAATGTGAAACAAGTGGAACAGCTTACATTATAACCATGATTTGTATACTCTATGCCATTTTGTGTCCATGCCAATTGCCTTATCCTGGTAAATAAAGGATTGCACATTCCAGTTCACTTGTTCTGTATACATATTATGTACATATTGTATAGTTGTTCTGTGCATGTTTCTTTGTTGTAACCGTCTCTCGCTCTCCCTCTGTCCCTCTCTCAACCTCTCTCTCTTACCATTTTTCTCATCCATTCTCCGCTCCCCCACCACACACACACACACACACACACACACACACACAATTACACCCTTTTTTGCACTCTTTTCCCCAATCTCTTATCTTTCAGAAAATCGTTCAGCTGCGACTCCCATTTCACCCTGTAGAATCCACAATCTTACCTACCCCCCCCCCCCCCCACACACACACACACACGCACATGCACACACACACGCACACACCTTCAATCACCCCCACCTATCCCTGTTCCCTTAATCTTATTTTGACTTGTCATTCTCTCTTTTCCCACCACATTCATCTGCTTTGCGCTTGTTCCATGGGAGCCTCATCATCTCCTTAACGCTGGTCCCCTGTCCCCCAGGCCCCCTGACACACTCTCTCTCTCACACACACACACACACACACACAGACACACACACTTCCTCATTATCATCTGCTTCTTCAGAGGGCTGATGGCTGTATCAAACACGTCTTCTTTAAATACAAACATGATTTATGGCGCTTTTTAGAAACAACGTGCCGAGACCCGAGCAGAAAAAGATCACGACGTTGACGTTAATTAAGTTTGGCGTCTCGGCGGATGGAAGAATTGTAATATGTTTGGCGGCCACGCTTCAGCGGATACAGTAAACAGCGGTACGCAAACACACATGCAAAAACGACACAAACAACTGGCCGTCCCGCGTGTGTCGACGAAGGCCGCGGTGTGAACAAACTAACAAAGTTTCTGTTTTCTGTTTACAAGTGCGTTGGACAAGAAATGTGTCGAAAAAGAGACCGAATTGTTCACCCAACAATGTCTGTTTCCTTCACCCCGCCGGTCAGAGTTGCCAGAGGTTTGAGCCCAACTAGTGTGTCCAAAACATTGATTACTATTTAGCTAATACTGTAATGAGTCATTTAGCACTCCAGACGCTTATATACTTATATCAAAAGCGACCGGAGCAGGTAGAGGTTCGGCACTGCTCAGACATTGCTGTGGATATTGGGACGGATCCAAGATCAATTTGAGTCAAATCAAATTAACCAATTACTTAAAGTAGATTACACACACACACACACACACACGAATTAGACTACAGCTGGATATTTTGTTTGGGGCGACAGCATATGAATTGTTTAGTGTGAGAAATAGGCTACAAGTTTGCGCTGTCAAAATCCAACATCCCCATATTAGGCCAACATCTTTCAACACTTCTGCTCGTTTTTGAGACTAGTGCATTATATATTACAATGTACAATGTGTGCGAGAGAGAGAGAGAGAGAGAGAGAGAGAGAGAGAGAGAGACAGGGAGACACCTACATAAATATGTGTGTGGTGATGAGTACATATGTCTACGCCTGCACAGATCCACATGGGCAGCCTACTGATCACCAGCACCTGTCCCGTGTTAATCTTTAATCACAGTTATCCTAACTCGGTTTAAATACCCCTCGGCGTGAGCTCACCTCAGGCGCCGCCGTTTTCAACAATGTTCAGGAAGACAAGAAGCATCTCCGTGTGTCGAAGCGCACGTGTGGTGTTGCGAGAGCGAACGCTATGTTTTTTATTTTTACCAAGCGGTGAATAAATCCTACGTCTCTACTTACCTTGCCTTACGGGGGTATGTCGTGACAATGAGATATGTCCATGTGAGGTTTAAAAATAAATGTGGATGTGAATGCCAATTTTCCACGTGGCGGAGGTGAAATATTTCTTCGCGTGCGATTTTTAGAACCGCTTCGATAACCGCGATTCAGAGTGTGAAACCGTTACGCCTACCCATTACTACCATGACAACCGGAATTAAAATAGCCTGTCGATACCACCGATGGCTTTTTCCTTTTCCCCGAAGTTACATCGCTCTTTCTTGTAGCTTGTTTTAAAAACTTTTAAATACAAAAATAAGGCCTTATGTGTGAAGCACATGTTTAACCTGCTGCTCTCCTCACAGGTAGAGAGGTACAGGGACACCCCAGAACGTGTGAAAAATACAGGCCACACACACACACACACACACACACACACACACAGCTGTCAGGATGCTTGGCCCCTGCACACTCCCACTAATGAGCAGTTCCTTTGCCTGCAGAGTCCAGAGGAGGTTTCTCACTGTACTGACTGTTCAGCCTATCACAACACACCGGCTTCACCCTCAGTAAGGGGCTAGGCAGGAATAAACAGAGAGCGAGAGAGAGAGAGAGAGAGAGAGAGAGAGAGAGACATACAGACAGATATGTTGATAACTCATGCCGTGAGCCTGCCCTGAGGTCAGTATGAACAGCGGTTGTGTGTGTGCATCCTTTTTGTGCACGTGCGCGTCTGTGCGTTTTTGTGCGTGCGACGTCTGTACGTGCGTGTGAACGAACGTGCACGTACGTACGCGCGTGTGTTGCGTGCACGTACGTAGGTGTGATGGACAGCTGTGGTCTCGCGTGCCCAACAAAGAAGCAAACCGCAAACGAAATGGAGCGCTGGATGTCAAGCTTTCAGGGAACCGACAGTGACACGCTGGGATCAAGCCCATCAGGGTCTGCCTCGGCGCTCGCAGGCAGCCAATCCCTGAGCGGGGACCGGGGAACGATAAAGAGACGTGTCTGAGGGGCTATAGGCCGACCGCGTGCCGTGCAGTGTGTGCATCTGTTGGCATTCAAGTCCAACTCCGGTCCAGGTTATATCCCCGTGTCCTTGTTGTCAGGCGCCAGCATCGTTGTATCTCTATATTGCCCGTTATCGCTTGTGAGAAGTTTAGTCGGTAATATACTTGGGCAGACGGTTATGTAACGGGAAAAAAAATTCCACAGTCTTCGCTTTTGTAAAGCAAACAGACATTGTGTGCCGTCGATAAACAAAAAGCCTCGCAGCCAGCACAATAAAAACTGTAATTAAGTGAATTTTTCTAAGTGGTTGCAGTTTTCTGCTGCGCTCAACAGAACAATAGTGAGCTGTCTCTGGTCTTGTGGATGGCCATTAATTAGGCTGGTGTTACTCTTCAGGGTGAAATGAAACCTAAACCAGAGTCAATAGAACCAGGGTGTATGATGACATCTAAATATAAGCTACCTACCTCACTTCTGACATACATGCCTTCACGGTCCTCCCTCCCTACCTACCTGCCCACCTACCGACCTACATACCTACCTAGCAACCTACCTGCCTGCCCACCTAGCTACCAACCTCCATACATACACACACTCACTTCACTACATACCTATACCCAACCCACCTATACACTGACCTACCTACCTACTTATCTACCTACCTACCTACCTACCTACTTATCTACCTACCTACCGACCTACCTACCTACCTAGCAACCTACCTGCCTGCCCACCTAGATACCAACCTCCATACATACACACACTCACTTCACTACATACCTATACCCAACCCACCTATACACTGACCTACCTACCTACTTATCTACCTACCGACCTACCTACCTACTTATCTACCTACCTACTGACCTACCTACCTACCTACTTATCTACCTACGTATCTACCTACTTACCTACCTATCTACCTACCTACTTACTTATCTACCTACCTACTTATCTACCTACTTATCTACCTACCTACTTACTTATCTACCTACCTACTTATCTACCTACCTACTTATCTACCTACTTATCTACCTACTTACTTATCTACCTACCTACTTATCTACCTACTTATCTACCTACCTATCTACCTACCTACCTACTTATCTACCTACCTACTTATCTACCTACCTATCTACCTACCTACCTACTTATCTACCTACTTATCTACCTACCTACTTATCTACCTACCTACTTATCTACCTACTTATCTACCTACCTATCTACCTACCTACCTACTTATCTACCTACCTACTTATCTACCTACCTATCTACCTACCTACCTACTTATCTACCTACTTATCTACCTACCTACTTATCTACCTACCTATCTACCTACCTACCTACTTATCTACCTACCTACTTATCTACCTACCTATCTACCTACCTACCTACTTATCTACCTACCTATCTACCTACCTACCTATCTACTTATCTACCTACCTACTTATCTACTTATCTACCTACCTATCTACCTACTTATCTACCTACCTACTTATCTACCTACCTACTTATCTACCTACTTATCTACCTACCTATCTACCTACCTACCTACTTATCTACCTACCTACTTATCTACCTACCTATCTACCTACCTACCTACTTATCTACCTACTTATCTACCTACCTACTTATCTACCTACCTATCTACCTACCTACCTACTTATCTACCTACCTACTTATCTACCTACCTATCTACCTACCTACCTACTTATCTACCTACCTATCTACCTACCTACCTATCTACTTATCTACCTACTTATCTACCTACCTATATACCTACCTACCCACCTCACTACTATTTACATGATCCATACATCTGTTAATCCATCATACTGCCTTTTTAAGTCAATTCTTCATAGGTGACAGTGTCAGGATCAACGTGCCCAGAGAAACGACGAGCATGAACATGAAATGAAAAGATGAGTGGAAGTTTTCCTTATGTGAACCTTGAAAATATTTTAAAAAGAAAGAAGAAAGAAAGAAAGAATGGGGACATGGGGACATCTTGGCAACAAGGTCTATGATTGAGTCGGGCAGAAAGGGGAGGTTAAAGTGATCGCCGGCAGGCAGGAAGACAAAAGCAGAGGGAAGGGAGCGTGCGATAAGGAGACGAAAAAAAAGGACAGAGAGAGAGAGAGAGCGAGAGAGAGAGAGAGAGAGAGAGAGAGAGAGAGAGAGAGAGAGAGAGAAATGATTTTCTGGAGAAGTGATTGGCTCTGGGGCGAGGGGAGTCATCTCACAGTTTTGTTTGAGTGAAGATGACGAGTTTTGGGAGGAGGAGGAGGAGGAGGAGGAGGAGGAGGAGGAGGAGGAGGAGGAGGAGGAGGAGGAGGAGGAGGAGGAGGCGAGCTCGATGATCCGCGATACTTCAGAAAAGAGGAAAAGCCAAAAGAGGGGGAGAGGGATCAATAGAAGATGATTATCAGAGATGGCACAGGTACTCAGCGAGGTCCTTGTGGTGTCGGATGATTGAAGTGATCAGGTTGTTGTGGCCATGATCTGATGAGTCTCGCAGGAATGGTTGTTTGTGTGCCTGTTTACCTGCCAAATGTCCCCCCCCCCCCCTCCCTACACACACACACACGGACACACACACACACAGCATAAAAGGCACATAAACACTGTATAAGCTGTAATTCATCTGAATGTTTGTGATGATTTATGCCTTCGGGTGATTTTGCAATTTTGAACAATACATTTTCCACCAAGGGTAGGGTGAAAACAGCAGACAACAAAGGAAAAGCCTTCTTCTGAACTGTCACAAAGTTAGACTGTGTGTGTGTGTGTGTGTGTAATGTGTGTGTAATGTGTGCGTGATTTTTTTTTTTGTTAGACTTCACAAACAGCTGACATTTTAGTGCTTTAACACACTGTCTCCTCTTG
>JAOPHQ010002326.1:22500-137416 GCA_030340625.1 Merluccius polli
GGTTAGCAGGCAGGCAGGCAGGCAGGCAAGACAGGCTGGCTGCACAGGGGACACACAGGCGTTAACTTTAGGTGAAAACAAAGACAAGGAACCTAACATAATATCAACATAGGAAAGTGAGCCGGCGAGTATAGCTACCGCTATGGCAGAAACAACGACCTGGCGATGAGTGGGAGAAAAGCCGGGGTTGATGTACTGGAGACGTGATGAGCTGACGGATGACAGGTGTGTGTGGCTGAGGAGGTGATGAGCTGATTGCAGGATCCTGTAAGCGACAAGACAGGAACCCACACACACACACACACACACACACAGGGGCATGGCCGTGACAGCCCTTCCTTGTCTTAGACCACATTTGCTTTTTTATTACAGGATAGGTGGCATAACACACTGTCATTAACCCCACACACACGCCCTCCACCAAACACCCCTCTATCTCGCCACAACAGTCCCGGTTTGTCTACACAGCTAGCGGGCCTACAAGTAATGAGCTTAGCAGGACCCAGCCGGGAAAACAAGGACATCCAGTTTATTCAAGGAGACAACAGACGAAAGGAGGGAGGGAGGGATTATGAAAAACAATGCCTTTTTTCATCTCTCGGGTGCTGACAAAGCAAGTAGAGTGAGTACTTTGTGAAGATGCAACCAAATATCATATAAAAGAGTGAGTAGAGGGGATTCAAATATGCAACTTTATTACTGGCTATTGAGTTTTGTTGAGTTTTGTTGTTGGACACAGAGTGGCCACAGTGGACAGATTGTGGAAGTCAGAAATAAACAGGAGATGAAGGTCCCAGGTCATCTTCTGGGTCGGTGCTGATGAAAGTCCCAGATAGTTCACACTTGCATGTTTTAAACGTGGTAATATGTCTTCAACATAGTAACCTGCCATTTTGTCACTACTAAAATAAGACCGTCATTTAGAGAAAACAGGTGTAGAATCCTATGTTTTTGCCAGTCTCCGACAAGAGAGAAGAAAGACATCTGAATTAAATATATCCAACAGAAAGAGCCTCTCCGCAGCATTAACGGTGGTCTAACAAACAGAAAGCAGGACACAAATATCTTTAAATATCAACAATGCTTTCAGACATTTGTTGCATGTAAGAAGTGCTGAGGGTGGCTTGATTGGCTTACTGTTGCTCTGAAGAGACTGAAACATGAATAGCGAGAGTTTTATTTCCACACAAAATGTCCTATTCAAACATGGTTAAGGTCACAACGAAAACCTGGTTGATTCCTGTCACATATACTGTACTATGGCGTTCAACTGAACTAAACTAAAGAGCTTCGTTGTTGCATTTGAAACAGCTCTATTTTCATTTTTAAGATGTTTGACTGGTATTTAAAGCCATCAATTAGAGAAAGACCTTTACATATTTGTCAGCTTTGAAAGGGCATTTATTGTTTTTTTAAAGGTACAATTGGACCGTATTAAAGGTTCCTCCACTTTCAAAATGTTAACATGTGAATGTAAATATATCAGTTGTTCAGCAAGCTGTGAATGTCAACTGAAATTCATACTAAACAAAAAGTTTTAATGGGGCTTTGATTCAAAACATATTTGTAACGTACTAAGTAGGAACCTCCATGTTTTAAATGGGTTTCCATAGACCAGACATAATATAAATGCAGAGCTCTGCAATGAGTCTCCTTTTGTTGCTAATCATATTACAGAACCCAGGCAGGTAACCTGGCTTTGCTGCAGGTGTTTTATGGATTCCAAGGCGCAATTAAATCCCAGTGTGAAAAAACAACAACAAAGAAAACGATATTAGATGCTGCTGATCTGGCAGCCAAAGTAAACCGACTGCTTTTTCGTTTTCAGACACCTGCTCGTGTCGATAAATATGACATCATGCGTTCGGCGCCAGGGCTGCATCGATCCTGTCCATTGTGCGGCTGGAGGAATGGGGGGATTATCGTTGCTGTCCAATGAGGTCTGTCTCACGCACGGCCGTTAGGGTCAATACTGAGTTGATCATTTGCTTGAGTTCTGCCGCTTATTGTATGTGCTGCTGACATCTGGTGTGTAAAATATGGGCCGCTGAACTGGATCCTACATAAATAACCAGGAGAAGTTTCTGGGTTTTTTTTCAAATATGGTCATATTGATTGTTTGTTTTACTGTTTTTTATTTATTTTTTTTACTGTTTGTTAAGACACACATGCACACGTTCTGCACAAGTTCCAGTTCTGTTCAATAAACTATTATCAAACCCGATTAGCCTAGCTATGCTATGCTAAGCTAGCATTCTATGCTAATCATACAACTCCCCGGCAGCGGAGCCATTGGTTCTTCTCAGTTATTAACATATCTCTATCCAATCATTAATCCCATTATTCATTTAGTTTGCGTTTCAGGATAAAAAAGAGGAAGGTACGTTCTGGTAAGTCGACAGGATGAAATGTCAGGGCTAAGGGTGTTGCTCAAACTGCCTGCTGGTCTCTAGTTTATTCATCATCTGAATATGAATGTTGTGTTAGATGCTATAGGGCAATGGCTCCTCTCTTGACCCCCTTGGACATATCCTTTATTGCTTTATTTTCATTTCCACCTTCTCCTTTTTTTTATCCTCACTGCTCTCATTTAACGAACTGCTGCTGCTCTTGTTCTTGTCACTCTCCTCCTCCTCTATTCTCTCCTCTTCTTACCTCTCCTTCTATGCTCTCCTCCTCTGCTCTCATCTCCTCCCTTGTTTTATTCTCGTTATTCTCGTTCTCATCTCTTGTTCTCTCCTCTCCCCTGCTCCCTTCTCCACCAACCTACTCTCCTCTTGTATCTCCTCTTCAATCTCCTTGCCTCCCCTCTCCTGCCAATTGCACAGCAGGGCAGCCCCATGCGATGAAAGATTCTCATTCTGTGCAAATGCTATATTATCCCCATGGCTCAAGTCCACAGCCAGTTCCATCAGTGTGCTATTTAAATTCATTTCACCCCGAATAATTGTGCAGGTGAGGCCACTTTGTGGGGGCATACAGTTCAAATGCTTTGAGTGAACAATTTGATTGCAATTTCAAGCATTGGGATGAACTGGTTAATTTGGAGAAGCAGTGGATAGCAGATAGCTCTTAGGTGTGTATATAAATTACATGCATTTATGACTTTTTCTTTTTCTTGTTCATATAAAGTATGATTATTGTATGCATTCTGCATGACTTACACCCCCCCCCCCCCCCCCCCCCCGCGAGTCATAATTGCATATATTACTACCGGTTCGTAGAGCTGTAACTTACAGCTTAAGTAGCAGTAACCCATAAATTAAGACGCCATACACCTAATTATAATAGACAACCTCTGTCTATTATAATTAGATGTATTGCATCTTAAAATCTGAAAATTAATGTTGGAAAGAAGTGCCATGTGTGCCAAGTGCACTAACCTTATCACAGTTAGTTGGTACAATTAAAATAAGGAAGCGCAGGCCAGCGGACGCTGCCCCGCATGCTTTAAGCAGCCCAGACAAGCCTCGTTAAGCTCGCTCTCTCTCTGTCTCTCTCTGTCTCTCTCTGTCTCTCTCTCTCTCTCTCTCTCTCTCTCTCTCTCTCTCTCTCTCTCTCTCTCTCTCTCTCTCTCTCTATCTGTCCTCATCCATGCAGCTGCACCACAGGTACATCTGCAGAGGATTAATGAGCAGCAGGGTTCATTACAGTAAGAGGGAATAATAAGTGCAGGGACCGGAAGTGGACAGCCAGGGTTGAGAGCAGCTTCCCACTTAACTAGCAGGGTCCAGGGTCCACCACCAGGGTCACGGGAGAAAGTCTTACTTAAGCGTGTTATGGGTTAGATGTGTCGGCTGATAGTAATTATACTAGAGATGAGGAGATGGAGAGAGAGAGAGAGAGAGAGAGAGAGAGAGAGAGAGAGAGAGAGATGAGGAAGTCATGGAGATGGTGATTTAATGAAACAAGTTTACTTTTAGTTTCCGCATGGTAGCAAGACAAGTCTGTTGGGAGGACTGAGGGGGAACCAGTGAGTCAGTGCAAGTGTAATTTGCTGTTACAGACAGACATGCAGCAATCTTTGTAATGTAATATAATTGTATGTAATTATATTATACACAAGACCCGTGAGTCATTTTCCTGCAATACAATCTAGATCCAATTCTAAGAAAAACATTAGTACATTGGCATGTGGTCATAGGAGACGTGGCATGTATGTGGCATTACAACTCAGAAAAGCACAAAGTAAAATATGATCCGTGCCTCTGAACCGCCCACTACCACCTGCACATGAGAAGGAAACATCGATCATAACCCTCACTTCACACCCCTGTGTTTCTACACTGCAGGCCGAGCTCAGAAAAAACAGCTTGAATCATGGGAGTGGGCGGTATACTGAATTAAATAAAGACCGGTGGTCCAACATCAGATTCAAGGCCAAAATGTAAAGTTAATGTTAGATTTTTGACTTGATTCCCCTGAAACCTTGATGTTTCATCATTTCCCATGATGCACCCTGTCTTACCTAAACCCCTCAGGACCGACCAGAAATGGCATTTTTGCTTCTAAACAGGTACAGCAGCAAACTCTGGTACTCCAGTCCTGCCACTTTTCAAATAGACAACGCATAGAGTATATACACCTCTGTACAATGACTATGAAGACTTGAACTTGACTTGAACTATGACTACGTGGGATAAATCCTTCTCAAAGTCCTTCTCAAAGTCCTCCGAGGATGCTAGAGGGCTCGCTCTTGGCGGTTCATGGACACACTGGAAACAAAAACCACTCATGTGCATTCTCGACAGTCACATTCAAATGTATTGACGACCATCTTTCTATGCCGTATCCAGGACATGGCCCTGGCCTTGTTTATCGTCTAGTTCTTAGCATTTTGTACAATAACTCCCGAACACGCTATTTGTCACAACAACGCTCGCTTAATGAGAATCGCTCTACCCTCTTCCTTTCAAAACACCCTTACTGCAACACATTATCATAACTATTTTTTGTGTTTGTCATCCAATTAAAAGCGATTTATTGTGATCTATTGTGTGTTGTAAAGCGGCGGCTTGTCGTTGCGTGCCTACACTCATTGACCTCACTTTCCCTTTTAAAGTTCAGACCTTCGAGTCTCATCGCTCCCTCTCTAAATCATGCAATATTTAATCATCAGCACAATGGCCGGAATAAACACAATTTGCTCAGGGTGGTTGTATCTTCACAATGACCTTTTCCTTCCCATGCACCACTGCTAACAAACACTACAACTGCAGAGGAGACCACTGCAGGGGTGTCTGGGGCGTGTTTTCTCTCCAGCGCACCTTCTCGCATCCTATCGGTATTTCATGATCTCGGCCTATCTGTAGGTTGGGATGTGTAAGATACACTATTATGACAGGAACCAGGGTACACTATTGGAGAAAATCAATAGCGAACCCAAGGTTGTGAATGACCTTTACTATAAATCCATTTTCTCTGGCCATTGTCAGAGAGGAATTTATTTATTTATATATTATTTATACAGTTTTACACTGCAGTAGATCACAATCTTTGGCATTGAAAGCATTTTTTCTTTCTCTTTCTTTCTTTCTTTCTTTCTTTCTTTCTTTCTTTCTTTCTTTCTTTCTTTCTTTCTTTCTTTCTTCATGAATTCATTCATTCATTAATGCATGTATGTATTAATTTATTCCAATATCAGGACGAAGGAGTGCAGACACTTATTATCCCACGATTACGGACAGTCGAATCAAATTAGAAGCAGCCGCACAATCAATCAAAATGGAATTCATTAATTTGCAGTTCGGCAAATGTCTGACTGATGTCGCTGCGGGTGACACACAGATGTACCCTCACAGTGCACCCACTCCGAAATGAAATGTGGTACATTCATATTCATCTCAACACAGTCAAGAGGAACAAAAAACATCTCTCTTTTTTTCATTCCCTTTGTAGTTTGATCAGACAGCATAGGGACACGAGTCGTGTGGCGTGGGACGATCCAGAAATTCAGGGACTGCTACGCCAGTAACCACTAAGTACAAAACTGGTCAGTTGGCGTGTTTTCTGAAGGGAGCTGACTGGTAGAAGGACCTAAAGGTCTAAAGATTTATCTTATTGGGACTCAAAAAAGGTACAGCGTAGCTGAATGTTTTAAACACTAATCAGACCGATTTGATAGATTAATACTTTTATAATTTGCTGGTGCTCGGTTGTTTGTAGTCCCAGGTTAATTGAGATTTCAGCATACTACATGTATTTTTAAGAATTAATGTGACTTCAATGTCTCTTTATCATACTGCATCTTTCACTTGCAATATAGATGAGCATATTTTCTATTCATTATTATTAACTCTATCAAGTCATTCTCTTTAGTCTTTTGTAATCCTGTGTTGTGTGTGTGTATATATATATATATATATATATATAGAGAGAGAGAGAGAGAGAGAGAGAGAGAGAGAGAGAGAGAGAGAGAGAGAGAGAGAAACAACAACTTTATCCCTAAGACTGCGCCACCAGACAGCTTATTGTCGGAATGGAAATTTTGTTCCCTTTTGTTTGCGAACCATCCCGAAAGCTCGCAGGGAGGATTTGCACCTGGAGACCTGGAACAGGGCAGGGAGGGAGGACAACAAAAAAAAAGAAAAAACCTGCTGCTGTGTGGATGAGTCCACCTTGTTCACGCCGAGCTCGACACAATAATGTGCTTCTGCTTTCTGCTAAAAGCCAGCGCTTCCCAGTTACAGTTAAAAGGAAATGTAAAAAAAAGGGAAAGACAAACAGCTGAAATCATTATAGTTTCTGTGCTACTTCGAGGACGAGTAAGAGGTGCGATGGGTTTATCTGCTACATGGTGGCCATGAATGTCAAAGAACATGACATTATGAAATATACAGTTGCCTTTACATAAACAGAAAATAGAAGCTGCAAACACAAAAGAAGGGTAAGCCATTAGATGACAATTGCACTGCAGGAAAACTTATTTTTTAATGAACTGTTTGTTTCATATTTTACTGCGCGATATAACTTTTCCACTGCAGCTATCACTTTTGGTTAAACTTACGTGTTACTTTTCCACTGCAGCCGTTATTTTTGTTTAAAATACTTCTTCTACGGGTGACAGAAGAATTAAAAAAAAATAATAATGCATCCACCCACAAGTCAATCAACCCAGCAATATCTTTTCCCTCTGCATGCGATGTGATGGAGCAAAAGATGAAAATCCAAGAAAATATGATTTTGCACAAAAGTGATGGCCACAGCAAAAAAAAAAAAGTGACAGGATAAAGCAATTTGAAGTTAAGAACAAGTTGTGATATGTTCTTTAGATGGGTGATTAAATAACGAAACCAAACTCTGTGGATCGTGACGCATAAATGGGTCGCAGCAAGTGGGTTGTCAAACCCCACAAGTGCGTAAAGTAAAAGGGAAAAGTAGCACCTTTATTTTGCGAGGGGGTCGGGGGTTCAAAAATATAGAAGCACATCTACGCCATCTATGCCTTCTTGGTTTCATTTGATCATTATTTTGTTTGGAGACTGACAAGGGAGCACTGCCAACCCTTGTTACCAGATTTATGTTAAAGGGTATTTACCCTGATTGGGAAAGTGCGTTCGTCTGCACACAGACGCACAGAGGTGTGAAGTGATTGGATGGGGATCCTGTATGCTGCAGCCGCTGTAGCATCACAATCTAAGCAGAATTCATATAGTGTGCGGTGTTGGCTCGCTCGTTCTGGCCATTTTTTTCAGTTCAGCAGCAGGCTATTTTGCAAATGCATTTTTTTCTAAGAGGCGTGTTATTGTCGGCAGAAGAATGTCTGCAGAGAGGTGCTGACACTGCTTCAGGGCCAACAGGACACACAATACATAAGCAAATAATACTCGCAATCACATACATACTTTTGACTTCTTGGTTTTGACCCCAGAGGGTTAAATCTAACTTATTTAAGCCACCTTTTTTTATTCCATCAGTCCAAAAAAAAGGGAGTTTTTTGCAGTATTATTACAACTACAAACTTTTTTTTAGCTTACATAAAACATATTTTGTGCCATTTTTTTTATTGGTTCATGTTTTTACCCCTTAGACTGGGTATCGGTATTTTGGGTATTTTTTTTACTAAGACCTTGCCTTTGGTGATTAAAAAAAACAAAACATTAGATAGCATTGATTAATATTGCATTGCGCAGAGCATATTATGACCCCACTGCAATAAAAACTAATGTCTTCCTCTCCCATTTAGAATCACAGAGCCAGAGTTGGTTTGCTTTAGTGCACATCATCCTATGCTGCAGGGTTTAGAGCGCATCAGAGAGCAATATAAACTGACATAAACGCTGAACGCTCGCCGCGGCGCAACAGCAGCCATGGATTTAGCTGTGCGCGTGCCGCGATCACCAGCGGTGTCGGCTACAGTTCACCCAGTTGGGTTAATCAAGCTGTTTAGAGAGAAACGCAAGTGCACAAAACGCTGACCCGCCAAACCAACGCCAGGCGAACAGCACAGGTGACGAGGAGAGGGACCGAAGAATGAAAAATCAATGGTAACTGTAGCAGCGTTTGGTGGAGGTGTGGAAGTATATTATTGTGTAGGTTTCTAATCCGTGAAATCACATATTTGATTTAGACGGCCTCTAGCCATCCTATCTTTTTCTCTTATTGTTGGAAGGCACAATGCTAGCCTCAGCCATATTTGCTGGTTTGTGAGCACAGATCAAGAAACACAGCAAACCCATAAAACCCCCTGAAAAAATATATTGAATTCATTTTGTTGTGTTTGTTTATTTTTGTGAGAAAAAACTGCACCGCTGCAACAACGGCGCTTTGTATCTCCCACTTTGCAGATGAACTGCTTTTGGAAAGTATGAGGGCAATACAGGGACATACAGTAGGGTACTGGAGCCGGGGGCCTCCCATGGCGTTGGGCTGGGTTAGGGCTAAAAAAATGAATATGAATAAAGTAAAAACAAGAAGTAAAAACAAACTACGATGTCGGGCGACATTGAGATGTCCCTCAACATGCCTCGGCTTAGAGCGGCCTCGTCTACCTCGTCTGTAGCGGTCACCTTGTTGTTATTGCTCCTCCTCGGTGTCCCGGGCGCACAGCTTGACAACGCTCGACAACAGCTTGACAACGGCGTGGCGCTGATTGGCCGATCGTTAATACCCCCGCGGCGCTCATTGGACAATCACTTTTTCAACCGAACGGCTGTTGCGTGTCACAGCAGCGCCAGACCAGAAGCGGTCCGCTCTCTCAGCTCGGTGGAGTGGGCAGACTCAAAGGTCTGGACCTGCGGGCGATGACAAGGAGATGGATAGAATTTTAATTAAAGTTCAGTTTACTTAACAGGCACATGGTCCAAAATAGAGAGATCAGTCACCCAGGCAAACTAATCCGACACGGGGCAGGCAGGGAATACGAGGTCCATAAAACAGGCGAGCAGTGTCAAAACAGGCAGGAAAAAACAGGAATGTAGACTGCAGGAAAGTTTGGTGTGACACACAAGACAATCTGGCAGATCACTAAGGTGAGTGGTATATTTATTATAGGCAGGGTGCGATATGCTGGCGGGGGGGATGCTTGATTTCCCCCTTTCTGGTCTTTATATCCCTGCCTCTGCTGAATTATTTTGATCCCCCCCCCTCAAAGTGATCAACGCTACTTCACTAATAGACCAAATAAAATCCCTATAATAGAAGCATTTTAAACTAAGTAAAGCACTGTAACGTGAACTATCTATACGTGTCTATACCCACTGTCAGCGCTCGCGTTCGTGAGACAACAGATGATTTATTTTTATGTTGACACCACGTTGTGCTATTTCATTTTGAGATTATTTTCTGTTAAATATTGAAGTTCATGAATAAGTGTTTCAACTATCCATGGTATTGGAAGGGAGATTTAATTATTGCATGTTTTATTTTGTTGTGCATGATCGCAGCCCCTGTGTGTCCGCATTAGGAAAGTTCAAGATAGCCTATTAGAGTACAAATATTGCGTTAGGCTACTTGATGAGTTAAATAAGAAAAAAAAGTATTAAAATATTCCTGCAAATGCAGTGAAGAAGTTCAGCGTTTCAAAACATACCCCCCTCTGTTTCTTTCTCAAATCGCACTCTGTTCATAGGGACTAATGAGGGAAGGAGCCGCTGGTGAGGATATGGGAAAAACCAAGTGAAGGGAATGAGGTGGTGATATGAAAGGACATGATGAAAATAATAGATCTCAGCCTAGTAAAATCTGGAAAAATCTCTGATGAGCAAATATACCAGTTCTAATATCTTTTTTCTCTTTGTTAAACTTTGATGGATGACTAATAACAACATTAACTTTAAATTTCTGAACACATTTTCCCGTTTGGATGTTGGCGACCAATGGTCTTTACCAGACTCAGAGCTCTTTTACCAAAAAACAACTCTTATAAAACTATTCTTAAAACTTACCATTTCAAGACAAAACGCTTTGATGGTTTGATTCTCAAAAGGTTGAAGACACAATTCTATTAACGTTTTAAAATGTCAAAATGTATATTAATATCTCAATGTCAGCTAATAATCAGTCTTGGAAAGACTCAGGATTGTAGGGGTGTGGTCTAATTCTAATTCTGGTTCTGATTGGTCTGTTCACTGAATCCGTCCTCAAACCAAATCTCTTCGCTAGAATAGCGTCTTTTACCTTTTGAGAATCAAAATATCAAAGGGTTTTATCTTGAAATGGTTTAGCGGGGGGGGGGGGGGGGGGCGGCCTCGCCACAAACAACAGCATTAGCGCGTTGGTCTGGTGGAGGTCCAGCTCATCCACCTTCATCCACCTTCATCATCCTCAGATACACCAGCAAGGCTTCCAGAGGTAACCTGGTGGGTTCGCAGCAGCTGGTACCGTACACACACACACACACAATAATCAGGTGTTTCTGTATTTATTTGGTTTATTTGTGTCCCTCAGGCCTACCATACAAGAGCAGCCAAACACCATCTTAGCCAACATCTTGATTGCATTTGTCTTATGAAATTGCTGATTGGAATGAGAATTGCCCATTAGCCAGTAACTCTTACGTACGTCTGTATGTAGCGTCCTGTCTTCTCGTATATTGATTTGTTTCTTTCTGCCCGGCCCCCGGGAGGAAAAACTAAAAAAAAAGAGCGTTGTGCTGACGGATGCAGCATCTGCCAGGAAGCGACACTGGAAGCCCATTGGTGTGTTCAGCAGCATTACATCATTTCATACCCACGGCACGCTGGCGCTGCTTTAAGTGAGTTTTTATGGTCTCGACCCAAACTGCATTCAGTCATTTCCTGTGGCAGGTCATGGTTTTTGGGAATAAACAGCAATCGGATTACTGGGTTTATGCAATACAGCTCAGGAACTCAACTTCCCAACCCTCCCGCCTCCCTCCTCCCTCCTCCCCCCTCCCAACCACTCCCCCCCCCCCACAAGAGACAACTTCAGTGTCTCATAAGCAACTGTGCAAGGATCTATCCACAATGGACTGACAAACACACACACACGCACACACACACGCACAGATTTACCTATCACACTCAACAAAAATAAAGAATCTAACGTGCCCAACTTCAGCCGAGCGTGTCGCGGCTGACAGGTAATCTTCAGGGAGCGGAGAGGAAGAAAGTGGGGGTGGTGGGGGTGGTGGGGGTGGCGGCGCTCTGCATGCTCCTCTCTGTCTTCGGCGCTCTTCAGGGTGCCATGTTTTGTATTAACATGAGATACGGCACGTGTCGTGTTTGGCATTCGAGGGCCCCGAAGGTCGCGTCGCAGCAGAGACTCCCGGCTCCAAGCTTCGCTCTACGGCGCCATCATGTCGATAAAAATGTGTACATTTTTTTGGGGATCTACCGTTCAGACATTTTACACATTTGATCAAATTTGACCTCGTTAACAACCGCTCTTCGCATTGCACCGCAGCGTTTTGCCGTCTCACTGACGCCCTGAGAAAACTCACTCAAAACTCACGCATGGCAGGTAAATGCGAGGACACACAGGTAGCTCGCAACCTTCCCAGTATAATTTTAATATGCGGTCCGTGTCGTAAAACGTTATGAAATGTTGGTTTAAAAGCAAGAAATCTTTGCGGAGGATTGCTTTTTATTGTGACTGACTCAGACGGCCATCACGCAGGTCAGGGTGGAGCAGCGCGGCGAGTTAGCGGCAGGGGTTGTCAATTATTAATCGCCCGTTTTCTCTTTACAACGCAGGGTCGCAGAAGGGATTTGAAGAGCGTTGTTCTGTGGCTATAACAGACGATTATTTGTAGTGAAATAATACAACTGCGTGTGTGCCTCGGGCTACTGGAAAAAAAAGCATTTTGCTTTGTAGTGATAACAGACCTTCAATATACCGTCTCTTTTGCCGTCTTTTTTAATGTAACGTCTTTCCGGTTCTTTTGTAACCCCTCACACCCACTCACCGGGCTTTACCAACTCATAACCATTCATTGAAACATGAACACATGCTGTGATGTAAGTGCACACCTCACACATGAACACAACACAACCAAACTCAACACAGCTCATTAGCAGGCCAAGGCCACTGTGACCCAGCAGAAGAGCAAGGCATGGGGGGCGCTGGAGTCGGTTCATTCCAGTGGCCAGTGGGCCTGAGTCAATCATGGGAGAGCTCAAACCAGTCTCTCTCTCTCTCTCTCTCTCTCTCTCTCTCTCTCTCTCTCCCTCTCTCTCTCCCCTTTCTCCCCTCTCTCCTTCCCCCCTCTCTCTCTCTCTCTCTCTCTCTCTCTCTCTCTCTCTCTCTCCCCCTCTCTCCCCTCTCTCTCCTTCCCCTCTCTCTCTCTCTCTCTCTCGCTCTCTCTCCCCTTTCTCCCCCTCTCTCTCCTTCCGCTATCTCTCTCTCTCTCTCTCCCTCTCTCTCTCTCCCCTTTCTCCCCTCTCTCTCCTTCCCCTCTCTCTCTCTCTCTCTCTCTCTCTCTCCCCTTTCTCTCCTTCCTTCCTCCCTCTCTCTCTCTCTCTCTCTCTCTCTCTCTCCCGCCTCCCCTCTCTCTCCTTCCCCTCTCTCTCTCTCTCTCTCTCTCTCTCTCTCTCTCTCTCTCTCTCTCTCTCTCTCTCTCTCTCTCCCCATTTTCTCCCCTCTCTCTCCTTCCCCTCTCTCTCTCTTTCTTTCTTTCTCTCTCTCTCTCCCCTTTCTCCCCTCTCTCTCCTTCCGCTATTTCTCTCTCTCTCTCTCTCTCTCTCTCTCTCTCTCTCTCTCTCTCTCTCTCTCGGGGTGGATTGCATTGTCATTCCACCGTTGTGACTGGAAAACAACAAGTGATGAAGGTTCAGGAATTCAACATATAATACATACACATGCCATGCTGGATGCACAGGGAGCGTGAGGTCTGTTTCTGTTGGGGCGCCAGCAGTGCCCGCAAAAAAAAAAGTGGAAAATCTTATTAGGTGAAACAAAGCAAGAAGAAAATTGGAAATGTGCTCACGTGTGTGTGTGTGTGTGTGTTTGTGTGTGAGTCTGTGTTTATCTGTGGTGGATCTGTGTTAATCCTGTGTGTGTGTGTGTGTGTGTGTGTGTGTGTGGGTGGGTGGGACAATGTGTGTGTGTGTGTGTGTGTGTGTGTGTCTTTTTTTGTCATTTGTCATCCTATGTCTACGGGGCCTCATTCACTCTGTCATCCCAGAGGTCTCATTCTTTTGGAGGCAAATACATCGGGCCCCCTGCTCGCTCCCCCTCTTACCCAACGAGGGACCGGGGGACAATCTGGCCAGCATACCGAACACACACACACACACCTCCCTCCCTCGCTCTCCTCCCTGAGCACCTTAGGGCAAACCTTTACCTCTCTGAACATATCATCCGTCGCAATGGCAACCCTGCGGTCGGCGTGGGAGGATCAGCGCGGATCGAGCCGCTTATCGTCCCGAACTCAGCGGGACTCTGGGAGGGAGGCTGTTGGACAGGGGCCACCGGAAGACAACCGGTCTTTACGCTATCAAAGGCGAATAATCCCAGACGGAAAAGCAAGAATTAAGGCCGAATCGATAGCGAGCCACCCGCCAGGACGACGGGATGTATTCTATCGGGCACAGCGGTTGCGTTTATCCTCGGCTCGCGGTCGTCCCATTAGTTTGGAGAAAGACTAAGTGTGGCTCGTATATCACGGTGAGAAGTGTACAGTTTGTAGGGAGAATACAAGTATGTTCTGTAGCGCATCCCCCTTGGCCTTGGAAATTGGATTTGCTTAGTGTTTTATCACAGCTGAGGTCTCAAAGTGCTTCACAGGATGCTGCAAACAGAGGGGTCGATGCAGGGCAGGCGTGCAGGGGGAAGGCGGTGGCCGGGTTAGGGATGGGTCCGCCTCTGACTCGGCCATCCGTTCAACTGTTCGTCACCGAGCAGAAGGGGCTCAGGCATTCCTAGACGATGATTTCCTTTTTTTTTTTTTTTACAAATAAACCTTTGATTTTGTTTGTTTACGCGACTACTACGCTCTCGCTCTGCTTCTGGTGTAGCGCCAAAATGATTTGTTGATTATTTCAGGCTGAAGTTTCTCATTTTCCCCTACACGTCGTCTGATTGCGTTTTTTTATTTTCGTATCAATAAAAGACGCATATAAAAAAACTGTCCGCTCGAGAAAAGAAGCCTGATTTGTTATTGATTTGTTCAGAGCCAGTTGATTATTGCACAAGAAACTATGGGTCAAATTGGTCTGTCACGAAAAGCAGTTGAATTGACTCGAAAAGACTTGAAAAACATTATAGAGAGAGAAGTGTGTGACTTTGGTGGGAATTTTGAAGCTATGAAGCGATGATAACCATAATAGAATAGTGTTGGTTGTAGTTCAGTACGTCCCTATGGATGATGAAAACATACATTTATTATCATTAAAAATGTGCAAAACAAACACAAAACATACATTCAATTTGTCGAATTAAATATTATTCGAATGAATAATGCCGTACTTTGGATTCTGTATTTTAATCGAGAAGAGACTCATCAAAAGTTTAGCAAACACGGTTTTCAGTCTGTAATTCAAACAGGGTAAATCATCATCTTTGAAATTCCCCGATTGCCTATATTCATGTGATTCATAACCCTGCTCAACAAGCAAATGCAAAAAAAACCCCTAACAGCCGATAACGAATCCTCTGAACACACGAACGCGTAACATAAAACAACATGAAGAATATCCTATCGCTTTCCAGGCTTCATTTCCTTAATGACCAAGACAGAGAGAGGAGGAAGAAAGTGTTGCTGTAGAGACAGATTGAGTTGGGTAATTTTCACCGCGGTCCAAATAGACACGTCAGCTGGGGAAGACGATAATGAGGAGGGGGAAACGGGAAGGAAAGAAAGCGAGAGAGGAAGGGAAGAAAGAGAGATATTAAGAAGAGTGAAGAATGATGAAGAATGGAGAAGTAGGCCATTAGAAATAGAGAGAGAGAGAGAGAGAGAGAGAGAGAGAGAGAGAGAGAGGAATTGAGAGGCCAATTTTCAAGAGGATGAAAAATTAGATAGTAAGTGTTTGTGTGTGAGAGCGAGAGGGACAGATAAAGAAAGAAAGAAAGAAGATGAGAGAGAGAGAGAGAGTTAATACATTAGATGGAAATGGACCGTTAGGAAATTGCTTCAATGGTTCTCAATAAAACTCCAACGAGTGCTATAGGAAATATCATTGGGGCCAATGATAAACCACAGACAGAGGTTTCATGATAGAAAATGAGTCTCCCATCTCCTAACACAGCACACATACACCCACACACACACACACACACACACACTCTGTCATTACTTTATGTATTTAAAACTGCGTCGTTGAGGTTTGTACCGTGCACCGATAACAACCGAAATGAATCTTCACCAGACAACAAATTGTCAGTGGAGACAATTAACATTAGTCCATTAGTTTCAGAGCATCGCCCCCCGTCTCCAGTCCAACGCCGCTCTCGCTCCCTCCCGCCGTACCGCGCTCCTCACCCCGTTCCTTACTGCGCTCCGTACTTTCGTAATCCGTAAAAGTATTTTATGGCTGTAAAAGTACAGCCATAAAGCATCCGATTATTAACCTTTATGCAGAATCAGCCTTTTGCTGTGCTTCATTAGGCCGGGAAATTGTAATTACAATTCTTACATGATTGTCTTCCGCGGGTCTTCACCGGGATAATCCATATCTGTGGCCCTCGCTTCATAAACCCTCGGGCGATGTGCAATTTGAATTCATTACACACCTATCATATGCATATTCCCATGAAGAAGTTAAACATCTCCGAGGCCTCCGGCTGTATTCATAGAAAAATAATATCGCGGACACGTCTCCGAGTTTGTCATTTTAAGTCCTAATGCCCTCAAGAGAGGAACGGAGACTTGTTTCACAGCAGAGGGAGTCTGTAACTGACACATCCTCTGGCGTTTTGCGGCGGCATGCTTCTTGATCTGGGGGGGGGGGGTGGTGATGTGACTCGGAGTCGTCCCGAGCAGATGGCATTTTCAATGGCTCATTTCAAAGCCAAACACAGGGGGGAGAAAAAGTACTGAACAAGGCCACTCGTTCAACCATGAAAAGAAATGGCTTCCCGAACAATCCGCGCCGGCTGCAATTATACCAGAGGTGTGGAGATACGGATGTGCTTCAGACACACACACACACACACACACACGGACACACACGGACCCATCGAGGTGTCACACACAAAGGAAAGGTATGGAGCACTTCTTTCACTTCTTGCAGGTGAGTATCAATGTTTGCAGGGTGCGATTTGTGAAAATAAAACAGAGGGGGGGGGGGGGGGGGGGGGGGGGTGTTTGAAACGTTTTTATTCATGAAAAATAAATCAGTAATTTCAGAACTTGAACTTCTTCACTGCATTTTGCAGGAATATTTGAATACTTTGTTTTCTTATTTAACTAACCAAGTAGCCGAGCGCAATATGTGTCCTCTAATAGGCTATCTTGAACTTTCCTCATGCGGACACACAGGCGCTGCGATCATGCACAACACAACAAAACATGCAATTAGTAAAACCCCCCATCCAATACCATGGATAGTTAAAACCACTCCAATATTCAATAGGAAAAAAAATCTCAAAATGAAATCAACATAAAAATAAATAGGCCACAGTGTGGGCCTACGCCTCAAACTAAGAAAACAGTCTGCTTTGATGACTGTTGTTGTTTTTGCGCTGAAATATGAATAAATATTTGCGCTTGGTGACATTGTGAAAAGCCGTGCTAACGGGAACCGGGATCATTAGATCCATTAGCCGCAATGTCATCTGTTGTCTCGCGAACGCCAGCGCTGACAGTGGGTAGACAGTTCTCATTACAGCGCTTTACTTAGTTTAAAATACTTCTATTATAAGGATTTGATTTGGTTTATTGGTGAAGTAGCGTTGATCACTTTAAGGGGGATCAAAATAATTCAGCAGAGCCAGGGATGTGTAGACCAGAAGAGAAGTCGTTCTAAGTAGTAGTAGAAGTAGTAGAAGTAGTTCATGAAATAAGTGTTGTTAGCGTTTCCAAATCGCACGCTTTGACCGTTTAGAGATGTCGGCAGAATGGGCCGGAAACAAAAAACTGAAAGGGGCGGAGCTACGCCTTTGCTTCCTGTTTTTTCGTTACAGAGATCGTCTGCAAGAGGAGAAAGTCATTCGGCGCGAGTGGGTGAAGCTTTCAGGAGGGGATTTTAATATGTGTATTTCTACAGTCGCCAGTCTACCGCTGTGCAGACACTTCTTCACACGAACAATGGCGGCCAGACAGGATGTCTCAGCTTGTCTTCCCACCCAGAAAAGTTTACTAGTGCCGGCCGGGTTTGTGTGGATCCTCGCCTCCGGCAACATGACAGGTCAAAACAAATATGAACAGAAAGAAGGTGAAACAACCCATTCAGCCGGATTCAAGCTTGTCTGCCGTCAGATTTGCCGTCTGATTTGAGTACAATGAAGTAAACTGCACTTGAATCCAAGATTTTCACATATTTCTCCTCTGACTTCCGAATATTTTGTGGTGCTCTCCTGAATGAACACTCAAACCAGCAAACAATCAACTGTCACCTTGGACCCCGGATACACCCACCCATGCACTTACAATGACACACACACACACACACACACACACTGTAGCGCAGGCAAGCAAAACAAGCTTTCAAATGGCTTGACTCAATGCTCGCCTTTCTCTTCCAACACACACACACACACACACACACACACTCACTTATCATGGCAGCAGTAAACAGGGTATTGTTAAATTTAGTTGTGTCCCACTTAAGGCGGTCTCCGCGTCAGCACAAAATTCAGAGAGTGCTTTCACCGCCAACACGGCCGCCGCCTCAGCACTAGTTCACCAACCGAGGCCAGTCTGCGTCTCCTCCTTATGTCTCCTTAAAGATTTGGGAACAAGACAAAAAAACAAACTGTGTCATGTCACACCCCCTGTGCTGCTCACTCGTCCCTCCAAGCGTGATAAGCCGCTTTCAGAGGCCGGCTCTGTACCAGGCCCGACTCCCTCCCAGCTATCTCCCATTAACGCTACAGAGATTCAAACAAGAGCCAGTGCATTCTGGGAACGCAATAAGGGCTTGAATAGCAAATGTTGTATCATGGAAAGGCTCCAGCTTCTAGCCTCATGAGCGTGTGTGTGTGTGTGTGTGTGTGGGGCATGGCTTTCCTTGGCAAGCGTCGTCTGGAAAAGACATGTAGAACGGGAGCAGATAGGGTAACACTGGCAAGCGTAGATATGACATCTGCGAGATTATTTTGAAGCCTCTGATTCTGACGTACAAATTAAAAAAAACAAGAGCAAGAAAGAAAAAAAAAAGGCTCGGCGTCAGGAAGCGAACGGCAGCGGTTTCTTAGAGAACAGATGTGGTATCTGAAAATCTGATGTGTGGGCAAAAGCTGAGAAAAAAAGAGAAAGAAAAAGAGCAGAATTTCCTATGTCTCTGAATAAATTATGCTAAACCATTCGGCTTGAAGCATATCATAGATTTGTCAAAAATATTGCATATATTACGTGAAATCAGAACCAGTATGGTGCTTCTGAAGCCGCGACGCTGAGCACATCTTCCTGCCTCTCAGTATGTCATATTTTGCTGTTAAATTATTTTTCTAATGGCCATATGTCACCTTGAACAGTGATGAACAGTGATGAACAGTGTTGGACGGTGTGTCTTAATTGCAATTGGCAACGGTCACTCACTGATTCACAGTCTGAACTGTGGACAGTCTCCGTGTGCATAAGTACACAGGGACACAAGTTTCTGTTTCATTCTGCAGCAGTGATCTGAAATTCAGACCACATTCAGCCGAGACCAGGCCACAGAGCCGGACCGGGTCTAGTCATAGAGCAAGCAGTGCCTTAAAGTAGTCCATCGAGACTTTAGTTTGAAAGGAGAAATCCCATTCTGGAAAAGTAGGCTACGACAACAACAAAAAATAGATTGACACACAGCATAGCAAGAGAAACCAAAGTGGGAGGGAGGCGACGCGCAGAAAATATCACAAAACAGATGATTAGACCGTTAGGCGCCAAAAATAGGGTGGCAGAGAGGCGTGTGAGGAGGAAGAGATATATAAAGAACAACAAAAGAAAAGAAAATGATTAAGAAGAAACAGAGAGAGAGAGAGACAGCGAGAGCGAGAGGCGGGTCATGTCCGTCTCCCCCAGCCGCCAGACAGCTGGATCATGGTGGAGGAGTGACAGTTCCCATCGCTCTCAGACGGGAACGGTCGGGGGGAGAGCCAATTAGAGAAGAGGAAACAATACGGTGCGGAGATGGAAGTGCTGTAGTGTCGCTGATGGGATAATTAAAGGGGGACGGCGCCTTCGGTCTCTCGCTTAGGAACTTGAGTGGAAGCGCGGCGCATCCCGGTCTCCGTCGGCACATTACCGCTAGAGTCATATTTCAAAAAGTCCAATTCAATAGCTCACAGAGATGCACTGATAGAGGAGATACATGTACTGTCAACCTCCCTCGCTCCCCTTCTGTTTCATTCACTCTTAAGAAATTATTTACACCCTTTACACTTCTTATGTTGTTCAGTTTTGTTTATTTTTGCCTACAGTAAAAACACACATGCGTGTTTTTCGATTTAGGCAAGTAGCGAAAACGGGATTTGTTTCGAGGCCAAGCGACGACCTGCAACAATGATTACCGACGCAATGATCATTTTTCCCTCATCTTGTTTGCCGCGCTACTTACTCCTCTGACGGGTGACAGCCCCCGCGTTATTTCCCATCATGCTCTCTGGCTATGAAAAACACCTGTTTAAGGGCCTCGATGGGCTGAATGGTTTTGTAATGGGCACGCTCATTATGTTTATACATACAAAAGAGAGAAAGACATGATGACGGGTTTCGTGCTGAATTGAAAGTGAGAACAGTGTATTTCCGGGAGATATTTTTCAAAAGACGACGGGACTAAAAGGGAAGGTTTAGTGAAACCTTTCCAGTTCGATTCCCCTACTGGTACATTTGGTTTTATTTCATTTCATTTAAATGGTTTTTAATTTTTTTGAGAGGCCATGTTTTGAGTCACCCGGGGAGATTTTGTATTAATGGATAAAATCAGTTTACACAAACCATTATCCAAAAAAAAGTTGTTTGTTTATGATAATAATGGGAGAAAATGGGAACGTAATATGTCTATCGCATTAGGCACAAAAGGCACAAAAATATCACCAAAATTAAAAATGTTTTACTCAATAGGCCTACATGCGGTGCTGATAATGCAGCAATACGTTTCAGAATTAGCCGAACAGCGTCCCCGACTAAAAGATGAAGAAGTAATGATTTGAACTTGATTACGTGGATTATACGCTTCCATCATCCCTTACCAATTTCACGAAACGTAAAAAAATCCGCGACTGATAATATCAGAAGATTGGCTCGCATTCTGTAACGCAGCCTTTAAGAAACGGAGGATTTAAACGGAGATGATATCTTACGTCTAAGCCGTTAGTTCTGCGGTTTTCGTAGAAGTAGCGGCGCTACCAGCAGCACCGCAGGGAATGAGGGAGGAAAGTGAACAAGATAAGGTTCGGTCTCGATGGGAGCGGCGCCGGGGCTCGACACGCCGCCGCCCCCCCGGCTGAAACAAAAGGCTGCGTGAGATACGATCGTCTCCCGGTGTTGTGGAGCTATTCCAGGAACCCGAAGAAGAGGACTCTGACTCTAATGTATACACAGGGGTCGCATCCGTGCCACTGACAAAGTTAACAATGGCGACGGCGCCGCTGTGGAGAACAACATTAATGACTGGATTTTGGGGAGCCTGTCTTGCGAGCGAGCGGCGGCCCCTAACTAGTTTGCGGCGCGCTACGTTTTTATGTGTGTGTTTTGTTTGTGTACAAAACAAAACTAAACACACAAAGCCAATGACACGGAAAAATCTAATTAAAGCTTAAACATAACCTCCTTAGCGAGGACAAGAAACCGCGGGGTGAACGTGATTTCTCTTCCATTCCTGGTGGGTGCTGTGTTTACATTTGGTCTGATTGGCTGTCTCCTGCGGGGCCCTCATCACCGTAACCATGGCTGCCAATGGCACTGTCCAGTGTCCACAGCTAATGAGCGGCACTGTAATGAAAGTGGGGGAGGTATTGATTGACTGGCTGCCCATCTTTGTCTGCTGCTGCACCCCACACACACACACACACACACACACACACACATGCACACACATACACACACATGCACACACACACAAAAGAGTGTGTGTATATGTGTGGGGGACAATGAGTGTGTGTGTGTGTGTGTGTGTGTGTGTGTGATATCAAGGAGTAGGTTTATTTGAGTTTAAAAGTCCAATGAATCATCGGTGTGTCAAATGTCTGGATGACTGTGCGCGTGTGTGCGCGCGTGTGCATCTGTAGGCTATATAAACAACACAAAGACGATAACATTCCTATGAGTGGGAAAACTATTAAGTTAAGGCGCCAGACAGCCAGCTGAAATAGTCTGGCGCTGCTGGCACACTCATTCCCATATCATAGATAAAAACCTATATCCCCATTCCAGTGATTTAAATGAGGTTGACTCTCTGTGAATGTCCTTCTCAGTTCAGGGGGGGGAAAAAAATAGGAGAGGAAAGAGAAAGTAAAAACGCTGACGCTACGAAGCGAGGGGTTAGGATATACCTTTGAGCCTTCGCAATGTTTCTTCCCTGGATCCCAGCCAGCAGGAGGGAAACCAGCGGTGACTGGTGTGCGCCGAGGGCAGCGCTAATGGTGTACCTGACGCCGACAGACCGTTTGATCAGCGAGATTTTTCCGAGAGCCACACAATCATCGGTTGCGGGTATATTATAATATGATTATGCACAACAAGGACTCGTAAAAAAAAAAAAATCACGTTTAACAAAGTTGCAGATGAAACTTAAACGGATGTGATTATGGTCGCACTTTTTAAAGTTGGCGTTTTGAGCGATGAACATAGGAATAATAATAATAATACACCATGGGGTGTTTAGGATGTGTCACCATGGGTTATTTTCGATATAATAATCAACAGTATAAGCGTACTGCGAAGGAGGGGAATGTAATTTGAATTGTAGATTAACTTCAGAGGCATCACGTTGCTTTAAGTTGCTTGGAAACGGCACAGTGAAGCGGCAACAAATATATCTATTCTCCTTTACATGAACCATGAGGTTATTTTGTAGCTAATTATCCTGAAGAAACTAACCTTGAAAATCACTTCAACCACTTGAGCTGTTCTGTGTTAATTAGACATGCTCAATACATTTACATTAAGAAGGAGAAAGTCAATAATGTTGCATTTAAACCTTTTAAATCTTTAATCTAAGTCAAACCTTTGGCTCTATTCACACACATTTTTAACATGTATATAAATGTAATAATATCTAACAGGTTAGGTCAGATAGATGGGGCAGACAGGCTTGGATTTATGAGAGACATCCCATCTTAACGACTGGTTTCCAAAACCTCCATTCATTCACAACTAATGGAGCATTTGCTATGCATGGCCGGACAGCGGGTGAATAAATGAATTCCAAGTACAGCTTAATGTTTCATAGAAAAGTCTCACTCTTTTCCACACCTCTCTTTTTTCCTCTTTCTTTCCTCATCTCTAGTCTTATCTCTTAGCCGTGTTCGAATTAATCCACTTGTGCCCTATATAGTGCACCATGTAGGGTGTCACCATTTTGTAGTGTTATCTGAAAGCGGCGTTCTTCCAAATCGCATACTTTTTATTTTTACTTTTAGTCCGTTCTGCAGCTGCCCTTACAAAGTACGTCCTGTTGCATACAGCATGCATACATTTGGGACATACTACAGGTGATGGCACCGAGCCCACCTGCAACAAGAGATGCTGCGCTCTCTCGGCGGCTCAGTCCATGTGATGTATTTGTGGGTCAGCATAAAAGAAATACCAGAAAAGCATGCTGGCTTGCATACTGCAAAATGCGACTGCATGTAATAGGACATCCTGGTAATTTTGGCATACTGCATTTGACATACTATGTATTGGGACATACTAAATCTAGCATACTACATACTATGGTAGTATGGGTATTTAATTCCCATAATGCATCAGAATAGTGTGTACAACTGGTGCACACCATTATTTCCACACTGTATCCCATGATGCATAGCGGTGATGTCTAACACACGTCGGCTTGTTTAGAAGATATCCGGCGCATAATTAGTCGCAAATTCTAGTATTCTCCCTCCCCTTATTATATAGTGTTCACTTCATAGGGAATAGGGATTGAGGGAACAAGTGAGCCAAATCAAACAGCCTTCTCCGTCTTCTCACTTCCTGCAACTCTGGCACACGGGAGACGTTGGCCTCGACAGAAAGCCCCTTCTGCCAGAACGGCTTTAGGATGCTGTCAGGTGAGGTATTAAGAAAAGAAAAAAAGGTTGATAAGTACATGTAGGGAGGAGGGTTGCCGTGGATACATGGGTCAAACACAGTGTGATATTTAGACTTAGTTGGCTTTATTTTCAGGGTTATGTTGTTGTTTGGTTAGGTTTGGGAAACACATCTACTTGGTTTGGGTTAGGGTTATGGTTAGGGTTAGGCGGAAAAAGCCCTGAAGACAAACTTCTCCCATGTGTGTACAACTGGTGCAGTTATTCACACACTTTATCCCAAGATGCGTAGCACCCAAGATGCACATACCGGTAGTTCTTTATGCAAAGCAGCGCAGGGTAGCATCTATCACGTCGGCTTGTTTATGCGACCAATACTCATCATGCAGATAGATATCCGGCGCATAATTAGCTGCAAATTCTAGTATTCTCCCTCTATTCCCTAAATAGTGTACATTTATTTTCACTGTATTGTTGTATTCTCATTGTATTGTTATATTTTCATTGCATTGTTGTATTTTCATTGTATTGTTAAAGCACCTTGTATCGCACATGTTTTGTACGAAAGGCGCTATAGAAATAAAGTTTGATTTGATTTGATTTGATTTGCTATATAGTGTTCACTTTATAGGGAATAGGGAATGAGGGAACAAGTGAGCCAAGTCAAACACAGCTTGCGTCTCTTCTCATTTCCTGTTCCTCTCCCTCCCTCCCTCCCTCCCTCCATACTCTCTTCCTTCTTTCTCCTCTTCCTCCTTCTCTACAGCTGTTACCTTGCTACTGCGCCACTGGCATAGCGTCAGCCTGCACCAATCAGCCCGCGAGCCTCGCCAACCAGCCAGCCCATCCAGCCAGCCAGCCAGCCAGCCCATCCATCCAGCCAGCCAGCCAGCCCATCCATCCATCCAGCCCATCCATCCAGCCAGCCAGCCCATCCATCCATCCAGCCAGCCCATCCATCCAGCCAGCCAGCCCATCCATCCAGCCAGCCAGCCTGCCCATCCATCCAGCCAGCCAGCCAGCCCATCCATCCATCCAGCCAGCCAGCCCATCCATCCAGCCAGCCAGCCCATCCAGCCAGCCAGCCAGCCCATCCATCCAGCCAGCCAGCCCATCCATCCAGCCAGCCAGCCCATCCAGGCCGCGGCTCTGCCTGCCAAAGCGTGTGATCAAAGCAGACAGCGGTGCGGCGGATCAGCGCTTCTGGCCCGGTCCCTCCCCCCCCCTCGCCTGCCAGCAGGTGGGATGGATGGGCGGGTGCGGGACGGGTGAGGGACGGGGGGGGGGGGGGGGGGGGGACAGGGTGGTGATGAGGTTTTTTGGGTGAAATCTAAACAAATAGCATCATCATCCTCATCTGGCCCTGCTGGCACGACTCTGCCTGCCTGTGCTGGGATGCTTCATGCCATCACAGAGGAACTGGAGGTGAAGGTCTACACATGGGGGGGGGGGGGGGGGGGGGGGGGGGAGTGAGGGGGTGAGGGGGTGAGGCAGCAGGACGGCTTGAGCTTTACTCTCAGCTCTTTGTTTTTTTTGTGGCCGTTTTGTTTCTCTTCCACGGTAAGAAAAGGGGAATGACTAATAGCACACGGTAACACTACAGGGACACATTAAGTAGATTAAGTAGATTATCCCTTTTGTGTGGGATCCCAGAAGAGGATTCACAAACAAAGCAAGGCGGGATGTTTACAGTCCAGCTTAGCCTTGTGTGTACAGCACCGCACAACGTGGGTGTCCATATGACACAACGCACACACACACATACACACATACACTACTGGTAGATGCTATGGCCAGTGACTCCTCTTGTGGATAGAGAGGCTGCATTTGAATCTAAGCTGACCCGCAGGTTCCTATAATGAAGTGGATATTCAGAGGTAAGGACTGTGAAGGCTCAAAGTCGGTGGCAGGATAATGTCGAGTCACGAGGGTTTTCATCTCCCGATTGAAAAGGTTCAGAGCTCTGTATCCCCCAGTGTCTCCTCAATCATACGCATTCAAGCGTACGTCGGCCTGTACTGAACGTTACCGAATAAAAATTAGACTAACAAGAGCCACAGCCGGCAAGTAAAGTCTTGTGTGTGTGTTTGCTGAATC
Organism: Merluccius polli; assembly: GCA_030340625.1. Taxonomy (NCBI): domain Eukaryota; kingdom Metazoa; phylum Chordata; class Actinopteri; order Gadiformes; family Merlucciidae; genus Merluccius; species Merluccius polli. The sequence continues at coordinate 48,340 of JAOPHQ010002326.1, forward strand.
AAGATTAATTGGTACAGGGAGTGCTTTTTTTTTTTCATAAGAGCAATAAACAGGCGCATGGAACCGTGCTTCAAAGGCCATGGACTTACAGCCAGGGTTAACAGCACCAGGGCACCCTGTTGTACACTGGGCCCAATCGACTCCCCCACATCCTCATCCATACACCCCCCCCCGACCGAGCTGCAGGTCGATATTACGAAACCCAAATGGACCCCCGGTTCCAATTAAAAGGTTCCCGCTTCCTGTGACTACTGAGTGCTTCCACCCCCCCCCCCCTCCCCCCCCCCACGGTATGCACTTGTGCAACATCAGCAAAGGATAATGGGCAAAGGGAAGGTGACTCAAATACTTCAGTGCCTCCTCTTCTGGGAGGCTGAGGAGGCACTGCATGCAAGCGAATGACTAAGCAGTGAACTCACTCGTGCTTCCAGTCATTTCCAAGTAGCCTGCCCGAGGTTTTCACGACGCCAGGTATTTATCACAAGACGCCTCCATTAGAAAGAGGCGGATGGGGTTTGGAGGGCGGCCAGAAACACGGAGCAAGATGGATCCAAAGGGAACATCCAGCAAATATATAGCAGCATATATGTTGCATTTTCGCGTTTAAAGATAATGAAATCTGACTAGCAGCTGACAGGCACTTCGGGCCAATTAGATTTTGTGCTTTTCCAATAACCACTTCGTTCATACCTAATTCATAACCGGCATCAGAGTGTCGACACACAAACGAGGAGTTCGATATTACCGATTTTTAGGGCTAATGATAATATGCTGCATGTGTCCAGCCATTAGTGGCAAGCATGATTAAAGGTCCAGATAATAAGGAGGAAGAGATGAGATAGAAATGATGTTGTTTGGTGTCGTCTCTCTCTCTCTCTCTCTCTCTCTGTGCAGGTCCAACACAATCACCATGTAATGACAGCCCCCCCTGTGTCATCATTGCAGTGCAGTACAGTTAATAACAAGGCTTGCCTTCATCATACAGGAAGTGCTTATATGCCATGCATTTTTAATGCACTACCCTCATGCAAGTCCGTAGGTAGGATGCGGTGCGATTGGCTCAGCTGAGCCTTATTCAACTCCTGTGTTTACAGGGCAGCAAAATCAAAAAACGGCTGCAAACTCGCTGAATATCGAAAGTATTAGTAAACAAACGTTTACCAATACTTTCTACAAACGAAAACCGTGTTGAAAGTATGAAACAAATATATCCAGGGAGGCTTGTTTACTTGTTATAAAAATTTTATTCAGAATAAAACAATGTAGCCATATTACACGTAGTGTGGTGAATCTAGTCTACATACCTCAGGCGAAAACGACACAGTTCTGCAATGGTTCGCTTTTGTCATGATTATAAACGCTACCACATCGACACAGTCATCATAAACATCATCGTCTTTTCCTCTGTCCACAGTGGGAGGAGAAGATATAGTAGTGTTGTTAAATCTCACACAAGTTTTTTGTACAGGATAGCATGTAGCACGACGACGACGACGACACAACGATGTGAGGAAACAGTGCTTCATTTGCCAGTGGAATTAAAAAGTAAATAGGCTAACAACGCCATAATGTGTCACTCCTCGCACGGGATAAACGGTTAGCATCAGCAGGCCACAGAACCATTGTGACAATACAGTAATACGAACGGTGATGATGTTGTTGTTGTTGTCGTCGTTTATTTATTATTTTGTGTCCTCGTTGCAGTGTACATCGATACAGTAAGCACAAGCTCGTAATGCCAATGCAAGGGGGGGGCGTTCTGCGTCGGCGCTAGTTGGTCAAAAAAAACACGGTCACGGACCACGCAGACGAAACTGTGTCAGTGATTCTGAGGTAGCAAGGCAATCATGGCTTTCTTCTGATTTTCAAACATAGACTTTATTTTTATTTTTTTTAATATAAAACTGCTCTACATGGTAAGTTAGGGGCCGGTTGAAAACCCTTATTCACAATTTAAGGTTCAAATTAAATCTATATTCTTCCATAAAACCTCTTCACTTTATACACATTCCCACTTTAATGTCGTCATCTATGTCATCCACACGTGGAATGACATCTGTATAGGCACAGGAGGGGGGGGGGGGGGGGGGGCGGGTTGCGATTCAACATCGTCAAACCGCGGTCGCTACGGCGATAGCAACGCTCACACCGAGGAATTAAAGGGGAGCTCTGACATCAACATGCGCCAAGATTCAACCTTCAAAACCAAAGTCATACAAAAACGAAACAAAAAGGAAAACCTGTTTGTGGAGGTCGACACGTGGGGGGGGGGGGGGGGGGGGGGTAAATACACGATATGTGTGATGGAGGTTGGTCTCATTCGTCGTAAAGAATTGCGCTCCCAAACATTGAACATGAAACGTGACAGTAATGCGACGGTAGCGGTGGGCGCCGGGTGGGAGCAAAACACACTGAATTAAAAAATATGAAGAATGTAACAATTTGATTCCCAATGAAAACACAGAAATGAAAAAAAGAAAACATATTTTACAATACAAACCCCAAACCTAAGTAATCAAATCACATATGCGTACAAATCACATACAAATGTTAGGCCGACTTCAGGTTCACTCCACAGTTTATCAAATGGTACGTGTAAGTATTGCATAGTACACAACAACATAGGGGATATAGCAGTACTCTGGTCCTGTGTGTCTTTGGGTTTCTGGGTGCAGAATCTCTAACTTGTTATTGGTTCCCTCGGGGTTGGGGTTGGGGGGGGGGGGGGGGGCTGAAGCTCCGCCCACTCCCCACTCCTTTAGTACAGAGGAGAGGAGCGTTTCGGCCTTTTCCAAACTCACACTTCAATCGCCTTTCGCCGACACACACACAAACACACTACACACACACACATACACACACATGCGCGCGCTCGCACTCCGTCCTCTAGGGGGCTGTCCTTACATCACCTGTGAATCACAAAGAGAGATATTGGATCAGCGGCCTACACACACACACACAATGGGACAGGAAATGTATACCTTGATACAGAGGGAGCCCTGAACAATCACTAGCTGGGTACCTCCGCACGCACCCACACACACTTCATATCGGGCAAGTCTGTGCATAAGTGCATGCAAGTGTGTGTGTGTGTGCGTGCATGAATGCATTGGTGCACGTGCACACACACACACACACACACACACACACACACACCCACAAGGTGGAAATTATTCATCTTACTAGTACAATTTACTAGAGGTTGGCATTTGTGAACAAGGAGTAGAGAACAGAGAGCAAGCGAGAGGATTTAAACTTAACACTACACTTCTTTTTTTTTTTTTCCTCCGGCTTTTGTTAAGTGGCTTATCTTTTTCAAAGCAGTTATTTTGCTTTATGGAGAAAAAAAAAAAGACCAACACGAAAAACACAATGTTTTTTTAAAAGTTTGCAGAGTGGGCGCGCCCTCTGTTAGAGCCCATTATGTAGAGCTGCGTGGAGATAAAGAGGCAGGTGGGTACGGATGATTCAGGCCTGCTTCTACATGACAGCTGTTGGCTTCTGCAGGCCCTGCAGCCTACTGCTCACCTCCAGGCAGGGTAAAACAAAAAACACCAAAAAACGTTGTGAAACGGTGTTAGATAAGGACAAGGGAGGGTTTAAAAAAAGTTAGGAATAACTCCCAAAACCTCAAATGAAAAAGAGGACGTGAGCGGTGGAAAAAATGTCGGGGGAAACTATAAAAATCAGCCTGGTGAAAATTTAAAGAGTAGCACAAATAAATCCTAAATAACAGCCGTTTCATGAACAATAAAAAAGAAAAAGCAGCAAATCAAATTGTTGCCGTTACTTGAGGCTTGGCAGACGTGTGGAAGTATTATTGGTAGGCTGTGTGGAAGGAGCGCAAGACAATTACGATGGCGACCGAAAAAACATTTCTGCGGGCTGGCTCTGCACCGCTCCATGACCCCTGACCCCGCAGAGAGAGCCGAGGGAGATGAAACAGTAATGGTGGTCCCCCTGAGATCCATTAGCCATCTCCTTCTCGCAGGGCCACAGAAGCTCTGGAGGTGTCACCGCTAATAACTGTAGGTTTCATCTCTGACAGGAACAATGTCTACCTTTTTAGGGCGGGGGGGGTGGGGGGGGGGGGGGGGGGGGGGGGGGTTGGATATCCGTTTATATCCAGGCTGAAGTAACATTAGCAACATTTCCTCATTCAAATCCAACTCTGGTAATAAACAAAAGCGTCTTTATTCGCTGCTTTTTGAGGGACATGCATGCAGCAAAACGGGGCTTTATCTATTTAAACAAGGTCAGACAGGTTATTTCATTAGTTAAGGCAATGGATACGATTGTTAAAGGGATAGGATGCGTTGTTGGCATTTGCCTGACGAGGGCCATTCTGCACTTAGCAATACCTTTCTGCTATACATGGAGTTTGAGGATGTCGATAAACTTCCACTAAATATCTGTACTGGACAGCTGACCTGCCTCCGTTGACCTGCTCCAACCAACCCCTCAAATTACATCATCTCGTTCTGTCAAAGGTCAATTTGTTTCCGATGTATCAGCGTGACGGCTGTGCCGGGGAGGTCGCGACGCGTCCAGCCATGCAGGACATCCATAAAGTGCAGGCAGAACTAAAGGTGGCTCCAGTACTTTTGCTAGGGTGACATGGCGGTTCATCAACACAACAATAATAACAGACTCTGAGAAGTGCTCTACTTTTTGAAGTAAACGTTTCTTCTGACATTCCCAGATAGCTTTAAAGACGCCGTTTTTGACAGTTCACTGAAACCTGCACTGTGCACAAACTGCGACACTAAAGCCATCACTTTCGTTCAAACTTTAAAAAGGTAGACATCAATTGTTGTTCATTGGAACTACGAGTTTCTAAATCTTACATCCCATCCACTCACTCTCTAAACCAATTGGAGAAAATCACATTTCAAACAAAAGTGATGGCTGCTGTGAAAAAGTTACATTGTGCAGGTTCAACTTTTCTTTAAAAACTTAGATAAATCTGTCAAGGGACTTCAGGATTATTACCTTTTTTTGCCAATGGAAAAAAAAATCCTAATATTATCACTAAAATGTTGCTCTACTTGAGCCATTGCAAACTACTGAATGTTTTTTTTTGGTTAACATATACATGTTGTAAACATGCCAATTGTCAACAGAGAAATAAATCATTAATATTATTCAGAACAGCAGACTTACAATTTCTCTTCTCTCAACATTGAGTATGTCTCGCACACGTCTGTCCCCCCCACCTTGGCTGAGTGAACTCCATATTCAACTCTTGCTCTCCTTTGTTTTGGGTTCAGTTTTTCTCCCTGGTCGCCGGTAGGAAGGTCGCGGAAGTCACGGCCTCTTGACCTCTTTTCTGCTGACCTCGTGCTACTCCTCTCACCCTTACGTTCGCTGAAGTTACTTCAAATGAAGGCTGACTGCCCCGTGCTGACAAAGCCTACACACGGTCTGTGCTATTGTAGTGCGTGGAGCGGTGATAATGAATAACTAAACTGTACTGTACTGTACTTTTCCAAGATGTTGGGTTAATTGAAGCATGGCGTAGAAAATACGTTGTGGTCTTACCTGCGGTCTCGAGGAGAGGCTTGAGGCTGGTGGGGAAAACAGAAACAATAACAACACTTATTACCATTTAATTAATTAAAAGGATAAAAAGATATATTTTTTTCCTCCTGATAACACACACACATTTTCGTTCACACACGTGCGCGCGCGCGCGCGCGCACACACACACACACACACACACACACACACACACACACACACACACACACACACACACACACACACACACACACACACACACACACACACACACACACACACACACACACACACACACACATTCCACTACCAGTATTTAGCCCTGAAGCTATTAGTTAGCTTAATATTAACATCCCCTGTGGCAGCCGACACTTTGTGATGGACTTTTAACTAAATTACAAACTTATTGAAACACAATTTCACGTGTGGCAGTGCGATAACGTCCCCAAACCAAGGTGATGTTTAATAAGCCTCTGGGATGTAGTGCTCAACTGCCATTGAAAACAATTTCTTTAGCCACATTATGAAGAGGCAGGCAACAGACCCTGTCCCTTAGTGACAGTGGCACAGCAGCGGCTTCGTTCTGATTGGCCGACGGGAACGTTCACGTTTATGTTTGCATCTGTCAGTGGAGCCAGTTATAATGACACGGATGCTGTTGTCATGGAAATCTCCGATCAAAGTTGAAAAATGTGTGTGTGTGTGTGTGTGTGTGTGTGTGTGTGTGAGAGAGAGAGAGAGTAATAAAGAGAATATTGAAGGTGATAGTGTGATGCTGGGACAACTATGGGCCAGGGGATATTATCAACGGATACTTCAATAATAAAGTTGACCGCTGAAGGATTACCAGACTCTTTCATCAGCCCCCGTTCTCTCCCTATAGTCTTCTCTCACTCTGACCTTGTTTATTCATTATGGTAATATTGCTCTGGTCACGTCTAGCTTGTAGACAACCTTAAATCAGGCAAACCTGAATAAATTAACAAAAGTGTGCCTTAGAGGAAAAAAATAAGAGATTCCCTTGAGAACGGTTTCTTTTGGCAGGTTTTAGAGGAAAAGAAGAGTAACTTATTTTGGTGGGAAGATTTTTTGATGGTCAAATTTGGCCAATTGGTAGTCAATTATTCAACAGTTAACAACCGCCATATAATTACCTACCAATTGGCCAATTGGTAGCCAATTATTCACCAGTAAACAGCCATTACATTACCTACTGCCTTAGATATGCACTGCAATTGGCTCACTGACGGCTAAACCATATATCGTATCTTTACTAACGGGCTAATGCAAAGTATGCTTATTAACGTTAAGTCAACTACTGTGTATGAATGCAAGCAATTTAGCCGAGCGAAAGTGTGTACATGCTTTAGTAGCGTCGGGTCGCTTTCAGATATTGAATGTCGACGTAAGAGGAATATTAACTTACGACTGCATGCGGGGAAGCTGTTGTTAATCTGCTCCATCACATCGGCTAGGTCAGAGCTGCTGTCCTGGGAGTCCAGAAGCTCATCTGCAGACACACACAGGGGGGCAAGCGCACACGTGCACACACACACACACACACACACACACTTTTATAGCTACTTATTCTGCAGTATTCTGATCATCATTTGGCCCCTGATTAGGACAACCACTTCTATAGGAATCAGAACCATTGGCAGATGGTTCTGGAAAATTCACACACAACAGGTTTGTGTTGTAGCCAGAAAAAGAAAAAGCTGCTACTGTAATGCCGCCAAGCAATCTGGGAATGGATACAAGTCAAATATCCAAACAATTTATAATTGTTCACACTGATACAAAGAGCGATTATGTCAAGCTATTTCTGCTAGAGGTGGTTCTTCTGCGCTACTGCTTAAATAAGTCAGAATCAAGGTCACCAACCTTTTTAAGCCTAAGATCCTAAGAAAAATAAGCCCACAATCGAACGCAATTCATAATATTGCTTATATTATTGGGTGACTAATGCATTAATGATCAGCTCAATGTAGAAATGCCTTAACCAGGCATAAACATATTAATGTAATTCAAAAAAACTGAACAGTGTGAAAAGTGAACCTGTTCAGAACCTCAGAACATGCAATTAAAACGAGAACAGAGCACAAACCGGAATAGAAATTACTGGGTGAATTAAATAATTAAACTATTATTAAATTATTTTTCTCCAGTGAGGTCCAGGTGCGGGTGTAGTGAGGTGTCTCATTACTCAACATAGGTCTATACATTTCAGATAATTTTACATTGGTTTTGTGTACTATTTATATCGGTAATCTCAAAGACTGTAATATTGTGTGGCTGTGATCGCGTCTCAAGTGATGGGAGGAGTGGAAAGTTTTCATCAGTACTCACCAATGCCCAAAAGTCCCTGTCTCTTGTCAACTCCAATTGGTAAATCAAATACCTGCCACCATTTCACTTTCTTTAATCTTTGCTGTTACAGACTAGCCAGCACCATCAAACCACGGCAACAAGCCAACAAGCCCAGTGCATAACCACAATTGATTCATTTAATTTAACGGCTGCATTTCACTAAACTGCACAATCCAAAACAAGGGGATTGGCCGAGGACACATTTTACCACACAAGTTTGTAATCCAATTGAAATGCCTCCGAGATTGACCAGTCTATCGCGATCGACGGGTTGGTGACCACGGTCTTAAATTATTCATCATCATAAATCATACATGGCTTTGCTATATATTTTTCTCTACAAGATAATGACCGCTGCAGGCGGTTATTAACTTGGATTTACACATTTGTAGGCCTTGGCGAAGGCTCGATTAATACAAAAAATACAATAAAATAATACAAAATAGTAATAAGTGAGAAGAATTCTACTGCCCTAAAAATTCAGTTTTAGGACAGTGTATGTTAACAAGCAGTTAAGCACAAAACAGTTGCCTGTGACCGGAGCAGCGGGGTGTGTGTGTGAATCTGTATCCCACCTGAGTTTTCATTAAGTGGTCCTCGTTCCTGCACACTGGGAGAGGAGACACCGTTCACCCTGGACTCCCCCTCCGGCTGAGAGAGAGAGCGAGAGAGGTTAGGTTAGGTTAGGTTAGGTTAGAGGAGAGAGACAGACAGAGAGAAAGAGAGAGACAACGAGAAGAACAGATTTTCCACTGAGAGTTCCTTTCGTATTTTACAACTTTACAAGTAATTTCAATTTAAGTAATTTCACTGGTGCTCTCCTCGTTCAGGTATCATCTTAATAAGCACCCAAGCTCAAGCAGGTTTTAATGAAGGTAAAATATTGACCCTCATGGGTCAGATTCCCAAGTATCTATTGGGAGAACAGAAACGCAGTGCTATGCTTTGAGGCGGACCATGTCTTCAACACACACTTAATGACAGCTTTTGAGGCTTCTAATCTGCTGAAGAGGCAACCTGCCAAACGCATACTACAATATGTAATGTGACAGAAAAATATGTATATACAAAATGTAGTTTACCTGATGCCTTTTTCAACAACACAGTTCGCCCCCCCCGGGCGCCTAATCAGCTGCACAGAGTTTTGTACTGAAATTCCTGGAGATTAGAGATTGCTGGGCGAATAACTAACACACACATAACACACACACACACTCTCCAAAGTTCAATCTAATGTGATCTAATCAACCTACAAAGCACAACGCTGGCAACATGCTGACATTTACTGCAACAGTCCCCTGACGCGTTCAGCAGACCGCGGGACGCCAAATCACTGCTCTCGCTCCCTCTCTCCCTCCTTCCTTCTTCTTTACCTCCCTCCAGTCGTACTCCCTTATGCCACTCCCCCCCCCCCCCCCCGCCCCATCACTGCCTCGCCTCCCTTGTAAAAAAATCCCCCCCCTCGCCACCCCAATCTAGGCACCAGTAAAGGCTAAGGCATCTGCAGAGCGACAGCCAGTATCCCCCCAGCCCCCCCCCCCCTCCCAGGCTAGCCCAGGTCAGGGCATACAGACAGCCTCTGGGAGTCACCCCCCCTCCCCAGGCTAGCCCAGGTCAGGGCCTAAAGACAGCCTCTGGGAGTCACCCCCTCCCCAGACTAGCCCAGGTCAGGGCCTAAAGACAGCCTCTGGGAGTCCCTGCCTCCCAGGCTAGCCCGGGTCAAGGCCTACAGACAGCCTCTGGGAGTCCCCCCCCCTCCCAGGTTAGCCCGGGTTAGGGCCTAAAGACAGCCTCTGGGAGTCCCTCCCTCCCAGGCTAGTCCAGGTCAGGGCCTAAAGACAGCCTCTGGGAGTCCCCCCCTCCCAGGCTAGCCCAGGTCAAGGCCTAAAGACAGCCTCTGGGATTCCCCCCCTCCCATGGTTAGCCCGGGTTAGGGCCTAAAGACAGCCTCTGGGAGTCCCTCCCTCCCAGGCTAGCCCAGGTCAGGGCCTAAAGACAGCCTCTGGGAGTCGCCCCCTCCCAGGCTAGCCCAGGTCAAGGCCTAAAGACAGCCTCTGGGAGTCCCCCCCTCCCAGGTTAGCCCGGGTTAGGGCCTAAAGACAGCCTCTGGGAGTCCCCCCCTCCCAGGCTAGCCCAGGTCAGGGCCTGAAGGCAGCCTCTGGGAGTGTAAATTAAATATGTGGTGCTGAGCCGCAGCACAATTACTATTTTGCAGCTTGGCTGGAGAATAGAAAGTCTCACAGAGGACACGCACTGTTAGGTCAGTGAGGTTCAGGGGACATAAATGTTGCAGAGCCTGCAGGGATACCAATGTATATATATATATATATATATATATATATATATATATATATATATATATATATATATAGTGTGAATATAGTGTGAATACATGCGTGTGCAGGTTGTTTTTTGAGTTACATGCTGTATGTGTGCATTATTGCGTTATTATTGAGTATGCAATAAATGCCTCTATCCATCCAACCCAATGGGGAAAGCCCTCATAAAAAACAAACATCTTTGCTGCCGAGTGATTCGGGCCACCTACCTGGGAGGCCATAACATCAAAGACTAAACATTTGGTTTTGCTGTATTTATTAGATGAAACGTCAGTTTGATATATTATTAGGTGCTGAATCAATACAATGTTTATCAAAGTGATAAATATGTTCAGCGTTTACCTGCGTAGAGCTAAACAGAGCCCCCCTGCCAGACCCGGCACCTCAGTGACTGAGGGGGCTGTTAAAATTTGCGAGAGAAAATTCATTGATTTAACCACAAAATAGCCTCAGCAAGGCTAAATAACGACGACATAAGGCTACTGTTTCAAAATCAAACAATACATTTACGAATCAGAGCACTCACACAGGAATATAGAACTAGCAAAGTGCAAATTATTTTTTATATTTATATTTTCTATAGATACATAAAGCTTAAACAGAGGGGGCAAAAATGAAAACTGGACCCCTTGTGGCACCGGGCCTGGTCGTGTATTTATCTCCTTTAAGAATAAAAAACTAGAACACTAGCAAAAAAAAACTGTGGACTAGCACTCTCATCAACTTCAAACCCCGCCAACTTCCCTTTCCCCCTGCAGTTACTTTCAATAACATCCAGCATCGTCTCCTGATGGAGAAACTCCCAGTGATAACAGGTAACACACTTCCGTCTTCTCTCATCTTGTCTTGCGAGTGGCAGAGGCAGATCACTCGGGACCAAAGCCAATTTGTGTTCAGTTCGGTAATAAGGCTGCAGAGTGGCGTCAGCGAGCCACCCGGGGACACGCTCCGAGAATCTGGCCTGTACTCCCTGGCAACCGAACGGCGCGGCTCGCCTCTGATTGGCTCGCCTGATGTGTTTCGGCGATGAGGGCTATGCATTCTGAGCAACCGCAGTGAGCAATTAGGGCTCTCCGGTGTAAACACATCCAGGGGGAAGGGAGTAAAGTGATAGCAGGGGACCCGGGAAGGAGAGCTGGCCCCCTGGATAGACTGGGAACGATGTGATTAGGAGCTAATCTGAGTTTAGACAAGCAGTTTTTCGATATGCTACAGCTCATGAATAACACCCTAGCTAGGGAGGAAGTATCAAATGGAAATTAAATGACTCATAATGCTACCTGGTGGCGCAGTAGTGTTACCTGGTGATGCAGTAGTGTCAGTGTGCACGGTCATGTGGTTACCTGGTGCAGAAGCTGTCGCAGCCGGTGCAGCTGGGACTCCAGCTGCTTGTTGTGCTCCTCCAGGATGTGCATGCGGGCCTCCAGCCGGCCCTTGTGCTGACGGAGCAGCTTGGCCTCGGCCAGCAGGTCCGCCTCCTCCAGGTGACCCGAGGCCGGGTTCTCGGGGTCCCAGAGGCCCCCGGCGGTCGGCCCCCGCTGTCCCCCATGCTGCTCCTTCAGCTGTTCGTACTCCCTCTGCAGGGTCCTGCATGGGTGAGAGACAGAGAGTTAGTTAGAGTTAAAGTTAGTTCACACACACATGGACACACAAGCAAAATAAGAAATTAAGCACTAATACATTTTCTTCACCGGAACACAATACCTTCAAAATAAAGACATACAAAAGAGACAGACAGAGACACAATGTGTGTGACAAATATAGAGACACAACGTGAGAGACATTACACATGGAACATGGCATGTTCTGGCAGGCATTTTCCGTTGTCCAATCGCTTACCTCTGGTCCTCCTCCAGGCGGGATATGATTCGCTCCAGCTCCCCCCGCTCCTCCCGCTCCACGGCCTGCAGGATCTGGGCGGGGCTCTGGGGCTGACTAGAGGGGGAGCTACCCCCTTCCCCTCCCAGGGTCTGGCAGTACTGCAGGATTAGGGCATGCTCATCATCCCTAGTGAGAAGGGGGGGGGATACATAAGTTAAGACCCTAAATAAAAAAAGATGACATGAAATAAGAGAATTAGACTGGGAACTCATTTTTTATTTACTCCCACTCCCGTTCAGACAGATTTCTAGCCGACCTGGCGCGGGTCAGGCCAATCACAACCATCTATCTATCGCTCAGCGCTATGTCACACATTACGTTGCTCTGATTGGTTGTAGGTCTATCCAATTGCGTCCAGAGGCATTTTGGTATGCGCCCGTTGATAATGGCCCTTGGACATCGAAAATGAACTGAGGTTCCAGACTAATACGCATTTGCTAATTGGTCTGGTGATGTCAGGCTATGAAAAAATAGGAAAGGCAAAAAAAAAGACAACCTAAAAAAAATATAAATATAAAATATAGATGCCATGAAGGGGCAGGCAGGGGTAAGGCATATTGCTTGTGAATGCCTACAGGTAGGCGGACATTGGGGGTGATCCATCGAACCCATTATCTTTTGGCTGTTGGGCTGTCGAGCAATAGAGCCACCACAATATCCACTATCTTGACCACGCCCGAAAAGCTTTCAAACCATTTCTTTGTGGCAGAAAAAAACAATTAAATATAATAAAGAATATATAAAACCACACCATTTTTGTTTTTTTTTCCATTTATCTTGAGAGGTAATCCATAGCAGACACAGTAGCATTAGCAGTATCCTTGTTTACGCTAGGTCAAGGATCCCCCCACTCCCCCAGAAGAAACACGGCCTTCGTTGACCACGCTAACACGCGTCAACGTGCTGATGATGACAACCAGGTGACAGGTTGTCTCCGGCGACATCAGACATCGAACTGATGTCACAACAACAGCTCTCGTCGCTGCTAATTGATGAACTCACCCCCGGGAGCCTCCACAGCGGAAAAAAAGAAAAGAAGAAGAAAGAAGGAAATGAAGAAGTGTCAGGAGTGCAGGATTAGGGGAGAGGGAATGCATGGAGCACTACCAGCCATCTATTAAGAGGGATTCGGGTGGTCGAGATGATCGGGAAGATCTTAAGCTATGGTAAGCCCGCTACGCCACAGTTACTTCCCACAGTCCTCTGGTGCAGCTGAGATCTGTCAGCCTCAACTATCTGATAAGTGAAAGGAGGGGCGGGGGGAGAGGTGAAGAATTGACAGAGTAAAACAGAGGGAGGAAAAAGAGAAGGCATTGGCTTCACGTGTGTGTGTGTCTGTGCTGTCTGGGTGATCTGACAGAGAGTAACAGGTGGTGCCAAAGTAGGCCCGTCAAAATCGGGCGCGCACGCACGCATGCACACACACACACACACACACAGCTGTAAAGTTTCATGCCAGCCGTTCACCATTTTGGCTTTCCGTCTCCACAGAAATCTCCATTCTGCTTCTTTCTAATTCTACTCTGAATCACTGCATCTTCTGTAGGCTTACAAGTTAGGTTAGCTTAGTTGAACTGGACTCACTCCTGCGACTACCACATCATTTAAACAACATCAGGTGAAGACAACTGAGGTTATGGACAGCAGCATCCCCTTATGTCTGACTAGATGATTCCTCGACAACATCCACAGATTGCAGCACAGACAAGAAAGACATGCAACATTGACGTTTCCCTGCTATTGTAACAGGGACAATGACACCATTTTCACACAGATTGAAAGTGAGCAGACATTGCTCCTCAACCTAATTCGAATGAAAATATTTCGAGGCAATAACCTTGCCTGGGTTCATCCTGGCAGGTGGAGACAAATTGTGAGTTCCTTGTCGCATTGTTTGAGAGCCCATTCTAAGAAGCATGCCCATCCAGGAAAAACACTTTATACCCTGTTTACATTGTGTTGTTTTTTTCAAACCACCTTCCTGTTGTGGCAATTCTCGCATGTTCTCGTTTAGTCGCAAACTTTCCTTCTAGTATGTCCATTTTCCTTTTGTGCTTTGTGTCGATCATTCTCTCCTTTTGTGCCATGCCTGCTTATTGTCCCTGTCACTGCTGGCAAAATGTTCGCTTGCACTGACCTCAGTCACAGACAAAATAACGAGGACGAGGGAGGCAGATTTGAGCGTGGGGAACGAGTGGGGAAAGAGAGCATGCATGTTCAGTGTGGGTGTGGGTGGGGTGGGGTGGGGTTTGATCTGAAAGGCTGAAAGAGATTTCATGACGGGGATAAAGAGGTCTCCCCTCAACACCACACATCAAACGGACCCCGAGCAGCAAGGCTAGCGTATCACAAAACGCCCACCTCCACTCCGGCTGAAGGCATCAGTCGCATTGAGGCCGGGGGGGAGAAAAAAAAGTTGGAGAAAAGACAAGACAGGCCAAAAACAAGATGAAAGTGTGGGAATTGAAAGGAGAAAGGGGCAGAAGCGCCATAAAGAGCGATATGCTGGCAAGAAGGGAGAAATGAGGATTGGAAATGTAGAGAAAAGAGAGGCGGAGATCAGCCAAAGGGAGTAAGACAGACAGAATGATGAATAGTAAAGGCAGACAGAAGCCAAAGACTTTTATTCTGCTTTTTTATTCGGCAAAAAAAAAACTCTAGGAGGATTCACCCCATGACCCGAGTCTGTCTAATCGCTATCGGCGGGTCAGGTGACACCTAAATAGCCCTGCCATTTTATTAAGCATTGATATTCATTATTTTATCGCTCCGTAAAAAGTTCCTTCATTGCGCCTTCACCGTTCTCCTTTAAAGAAGCGATTTGGAGGTTGGAGGTTGTTATGTAAGTCATCTTAGTGGAGAAAGTGGTCTAAATGGAATGTGTAAATTGGATTGGTTGCTAACGCGTGAGCACCATTAACACCAATGGCACACGTTCTCCATCACACTCTAGTGTTCCTGTTTACCATCATTACTTTGCGCTGTGGACCGGACAGGAACTAAAGAGCAGTTTGCAGAAGTTTTTTGGCATCTGGAAAATCTTGGTGATAAGTCTTTCCTCTGGAAACTACTGCTCCATTTCCCGTTGTCACTATATCTAGTAGGGTTTACAGTCCGTGTTACATATTAGCCCTAGAAATCCTCCACACGGGATGACATTTTATAGAAAATGCTGAATCAATGTGGATGTCGGGTTGTTGACTGAGGGAAATGTGTTATTTAGCCCAAATAGTGTATGGATTATGACATTAAAAAAGGGACAGTAGATAACTTGGGCAATACATTTCAGGGCAGAAAAACATTAACAATTGAATTAATTGGGATACAAAGTAACTGTATTTCAAATGCACTGTAAAACCTATTCAGATTTCTAATAAAGGTTTAAAAATGACATTTTTACTATAGATAGTGACAGAAAGAGCAGAGTCTTACCTACAGAGATCATTGAAAAGAAATAATAAAAAATTGGAATCATTGATTTTTTCCCCCAGACGATGTCATTACGAAAGCCCAAAATCCTGAACTCACTGTGAAATCTCAAAGCCAATGCAATTTAGCGAATGGTTGAACGCCCATTTGCAGTCTAATAACGTTCACCGTGCTCACTGGAAGGAAGAGGCCGCCAGAGAAACATGCTGACTTGGGAGCCCTAAACAATACATCTCCTTTTAACTAAAATGTCTGGGCTTAAGGACGTTTTACAATAGATAGCCTGAATCTATATGGCAGCTTGACCTCAGAAAGATGTCCGACATCCCATTCCAGCTATAGGCTTTGATCAAGGTTAAACAGTCCTCCTCCTCCTCCGCAATTTTTGGCGGGTCTTTTTTTTTAATCCAGAGCGTCAAGTTAATGCAGCTTTGTTGTTTTTCTTATACCCCCTGTGTAATAAATGGCACACTTTGCCCAAATGAATTGGAAGCTTCGCCCCTGCTGTGGTAAAACCTGATTAGACTACAATTAGCAACTGATGAAAGGGGAAGGGGGGGGGAGAAGAAAGAGAAAAAAGAAAGCAGTAGGAGTGGAAGAGAGAGAGAGAGAGAGAGAGAGAGAGAGAGAGAGAGAGAGAGAGAGAGAGAGAGAGAGAGAGAGAGAGAAAGAGAGAGAGAAAGAGAGAGAGGACATGAAAAGGAAAGGAATGAGAGAAGAGGTAGAGAGAGGACACGCCAAATGAAAGAGAGAATTGAAAGGAGGAATGAAAGGAGGCCATCGCAGGGGATCGACTGGAAACGGAGAGATAACCGCTCAAATGAACGGGGTGAAGGAGAAGAACGAGAGGTCCTCTGTGATTTCAGTGTGTTGATCAAAACCCTGCATTACTTTTGCCCCAAAAAAATGATAATAGAAGAGAGTGAATAATGGACACCATTCATTTGTTATAATTAGGGCTGCCTTCTCAAATATTTCAGAGCTCACAGGACTTGACAGACAAAAAAAAAAACACGCACGCACACACACACACACACACACACACACACACACACACACACACACACACACACACACACACACACACACACACACACACAATCGGTGTATCTGCAAAACCGGCAAATGAGAGTTTGCAGGCTTAACGGATCAAGACACATAACAACAACATAAAAACCAAACACGCGTGTAATTGGAAAAAAAAACAGCCAACCATGTGACCTCACACGTGTTTGCATAATTTCGCACACAAGTGTGCACGTGCGTCCGCCTGCAACAACCAGATGATAGTTGGTAAAATATGTTGTAGATTATGAATCATCATGAAGATTAGAGTTGGAGGGGAAAAAAAGTGATTTTTTTTAGGATTATTTTGATGACAAAATACACAATCTGGATTAGAGGTGGTATATGTGCGTTAAGGAATTGCCTCCGGTGCCAATTCATTTGTTGCGTTTAGTCGTAAGCCGGGCGGGAACTCAGACAAGCCGCAGAAATCTGCTTGGGTTGGCAGCGTGCCTCAGACGCCGATTTTGCAGCATGTTGAAGAAGATTGCACACGCGACCGTCTTCAGTCAAACGAATGCAAAATAAATATCCCTGTGTGCAAGCCTATGAGTGGTACTCTTGTCCATTTTTCCCTTTAAAACAGGCCACCAATTTTTGTCTTGTTGATAGCTGGCTTTTTACATTTTTTGTCCAATAAATCTTATTTGAGTTAGCAAAGAATTTAAGTTTCTGCCATTTGTCCACTTATCCTTTACTGAGAAAATGTTCCATTTTTCACCATTTTACATTATTCATGGATTGACCTTAGAGTTGTTGAAGATGGCGTTTTTTTCCCTCATTCATAGCATTACTAACTTAAAGATAAGATAACACTATAAATTGCGGGTGGTAAATTGAAGTCACCTTACACCATCAAAAGCGGACACCAACAGTACAATCGACCGAGGGAGAAACATCCTCCATTGTCCGGGGGTCGTTGTTGACATTTTGCCATTTGCACAGCAAGGACACAACATCTTCTTGGGAACGTGCCGTGTGCAACGTGTGAAAGGGAACGCTTGGAAGGATAGGAAGGACAGGGTTTATGTGCTTTCTTCCTCCTTGTTTCTTTTCCCTCTGCCATCTTCACCCATTAGTCTTCATCAAAGGACCATCTTGCTCCCCTCATTACGGCTCCATTCTCCTGTATCTGTGTGCAGGCGTAGCGCGAAAGCTAACAAAGATAATGGCTCTTCTTTGAGCAACACAAATAAATGGGGGGGGGGGGGGAGGGGGGAAGAAAATGTCTGAAGTGTCTGCGGTGTATGCAGTTTGTGTATGCCATTTTGCCAGGGTATAAAAATATAGCTTTTTAGGAGTAAGATCAGGCCAAATGGTTATGTCTGGGGAAATTGCCCAAAGCATACATTTACGCATTCATTTAGCAACACAACAGTTATAATAATGATAATAATAGATACATGTTAACAGAGGTTGGAGGTTGAATTTAGGTCAACATTTTTTGAGGGCAGGGTGTAGTGGACTGGGTGTTGGACTCCCTGCTGAAAGATACTGGGTTCGATCCCCAAGGTACACATCCCCAATCAACGATATGTCTCCTGCTCCTAAATGGATCTAAATTCGCTTTGGATAAAAGGATATTGTAAATCCTTTCCAGGCTCTGTATAGCCAGATTCAAACACACAGGCAACACACACGCAAAGTGAAAATGAGGAGGATTCACATGTGACATCATTAAAGCGACAGGTTCCTCTTCAAAAGTAGCCGACAAATTGAAAACAAGCTCCTCGAAATACAAGACTAGTGTAAAACGTGTGTGTGTGTGTGTGTGTGTGTGTGTGTGTGTGTGTGTGTGTGTGTGTGTGTGTGTGTGTGTGTGTGTGTGTGTGTGACCTCAAAACGTGCAATCTGTTCCTAAATTTGAAGAACTCATTCCCATGATAGCATCTCAGTTGGGAGAAAAAAGAACTACCATGCCCTTGAAACATGATGTCTACACACGCGTGCACACACACACACACACTCACACACACGCACACATGCACACACACGCTGCTCTATGCTTTAGCTGTTGAACCAATCTTCGCTCTGGTTGGTCTAAGGATAAGTTGCAACTATCACAGGTAGTGCCTTGTAGTCATTTCCTGACATCCAAGTGACAGGAAATGAAAAAAATCTTATTTAAGGAGCACTCAGTACGTTTACATGACACTCAAGAAAGTCGACTTATTGGCTTAGTCAAACTATGATTGGATTACTAAGATGCATGTATACACCTTAATCAAGCTATAATCGGTTCGAGTCGACTTACTCATTATCGGGTTAAGACCCCTAGATTATGCGATTCATAGTCGACTAAGCGTGAATGTAACCAATCGAATTGGTTTATGCGTTGATTTGCGTTCTGCGCATGCTCGAGATCTCTTCCCGGGGCCGTGAGCCGGAAGTAGAAAGAGACGATAGTCGTGTTGTTGTTGTTGTCGCCGCCGTCGGATAAGGGATAACGAGAAACGGCGATTTATTTAAAAAGGTGGCGCAGAAGATGGAGGAAGCGGTGCCGTGCCAATGTACTTACCCCCTATAAGGAGTATCATCATCAACGTGCATTCAGTACACACTACGCTTCGATTTAACCCAAGGCTGAATTTAAAGTCCATGTTTTTCTAAATGTTGCTCATCAACGAGGTTGTAAAATAACTACGATCTTTATTCATTCATTGCGCCGCGGCCGAACTGACGGCGGTATTCTCTGATATTATGAATCTTACAGACTGCGTCGGGTTCTCCGACTCTGGTACACAACAAGTAAAGACTCCTAGTCGGGTTTATCTCGCCCATGGGGAAAAGGAATTGGGGGAAATTAACTTTGGCTTTGACTCTCTGAAGTCCAGACTGAAACGCGACATGGAGGAGAAAGTGATGTTTCAGCAGACAGCTGTCAGTTCACTTCGGGTCCATATCATTTCTCCGACGCTCCACTGTTCCTCTCGGTCGTATGCGGACCGCTCCGCCGGCAGAGCAGCGGAGCGGTCCGCATACGACCGAGAGGTCGGAGAAATGATATGGACCCGAAGTGAACTGACAGCTGTCTGCTGAAACATCGCTTTCTCGAATGAGTTTGTTGTTGCTGGTGACGTAAAGGGGTCAACCGGTGGCTCTACTACCACTAGTTGAAATGGGCACAGCGCCACCTATCATACCGGGGGGGCGTTACACGCTTCGGCCAATGAATCGGTTTACTCGCCGCCATGTATACGCGGACAACTGCAGTTGTCCAGTTGCGGAGCATAGACGAGCTATGGCTTTAATCGATATAATCTGTGCATGTAAACGTACTGACTGACAAACAAAAGGATCAATCAATTCCCTTGTAATCTTTGAAGTATTTCAGTTCAAATCTGTCTGTTCATCATGTGGGCGGAGCCATCAAACATTAACCATGCATACTTCTAATCTCTTGACCAATTCTAAAACCACACCAATACATGAACACTTAATCCCTAGACATGGATCCATCCCAATGAGGCAATTTGTATGGAAAAAAAACAATCTGCTCTTATATAAGCCAACAACATGCTTGATGCGGGTCCCGACCCGATATCATGGCGCCGCATGACGCGGGACACGGGCGGGACGCACCCTCTGCATCCTTCAGCTCCGGCCCCTTGACGAGGACGGAGGGTGAAGTCATAGCCAGAGCAGGGAGAGTCCGGTGCGGATGAAATCTAACACGGCTCGTCACGACACGTTAGCCCCGTGGAAAAGAAACACAGTTAGAGCAGGTGTAAGCTGCTGTTCCTGTGCTGCTAATATAATTTAGCCCGCCGTAAGGCCGCGGCTATAACCCGTCCGACTCGCTAACAACCAAATGATAGCTAACCTGACCGGGTTAGCGGTTCGAGGCGTTAGCCTTGAACCGGTGTCGCTACTCAGTGAACAAACACTAAGTAACTTAGCAGGAATAGCTCGCCACAACGCGGACACTATTTCCTTAATTTTTTTAAAGAATTTAATATTCTTACCAGCACAGCCCAGAGCCTTTGCCGGTACCGCGCTAAGCGACGCGAATTCCTTGACGGGACGTCTTTTAGCTGTTAAGCAGTAACCAACTAGCCTGAATGTGCTGAGGGAGCTTGTATTCCGCAAGGGAAGAAAGCGAGAATGATTCAGTCAGCGGGGTCGACCTGGCTATAGGAGAGGGGGCGGGCCCTCCGACAGGTCTACCTGTCTGTCAAAGACAGACGTGGTGTCATTGGAGCTTCCGTATATGGTCACGCTGAGAGCGCTTCCCCATAGTGAAACACCGAACGGAGTTAGAAGAAGAACAATCTGCTCTTATATAAGCCAACAACATGCTTGTCAAGGTTGAGGCACAAGATTGGCCCAATTGTGTGTGCAATTAAGGAACAAGAGCTACAATTTAGTGGGAGGGAAGAAAAAAACAACTTTTTTCCTCCCCTCCCAAAAAGGTCATTGTTACAAAAGGGTTGTTCTTTAAGAGGTGTAACTCACATGCTTCCTGTCGCTGAGCTGCTGTCAGTGGGCAAAGAACCGTTGGAGCGCTCCATCTGGGCCAATCTGAGAGGGACAGCATCATCATCATCATTATCATAACAACCATCATCATTACTATCATAACCAGAACCACTACCACCACCACCATCATCATCATCATCATCATCATTATCATGACAACCATAATCATCGTCACCATGTTTTATCAGATAAGATTAGGCACATTAAATTTAGCCTGATGGGTATTAAACTCCAGCAGAGCTATGTAACAAGCTAGTTAGGATGCAGAAAATGAAGTGGGAGAGTGGTAGCATGGTAATGACTTCATTAATCAATTTTACTGTGTTCCCAAAGTTGACTCTTAAAATTAATCCAAAATCTTTTTTTGTTGTTGTTGTTAATTAATTACCGGTAAGAGAAAACAGGTGTAAAATCCTATGTATTTGCCAGTCTCCGCCAACCAGTTTGTGAATGTTTTACTCTGCTCCGAACTCAAGTTGCGTTCTTTTCATGACGTCGAAGTGCATCGAAGGTGTCCCTTTGATGTCACGATGAAGGGACAGTGTGTGGCACAATTCATATACAACATCGCTCATTATAACGTGTATAACGTGCTGCGCAATCAAATCATAACACAAGTATAGATTTGAAATTAGTGTACCACCAGCTCCTGCCCTCGATGGCACATGGCGACCAACAGTGGTGGCGGGGTGAGAGCTGGATTAAAGGCCATAGATCAGACATGAATCGAGACATGGATCCAGACAAAGCAGGCCTACTAATTAGATTGGCCCAGCAGATCAAAGCAAGGGTTTACTGAGCTCCGTAATAGAAGGGCGGCGGGCTTGCCGGGCAGATTAGGGAACGAGAGAACATGATCTCAACAACGTCCCCGGGATGAAGTTGGACAGCTATAGCATGCAGAGAGGCTATTCATGTGCGCGTCTGCCAGTCCTGCAATAAACCTTGTTCTGTGGAGATACGGCAGGTCTGAATTTGTGTGTGTGTGTGTGTGTGTGTGTGTGTGTGTGTGCGTTTGCAGGTGTGCGCGAGCGTGCGTGTATGCATTTGTTCAAATTGCCCTGTTGATGAGGGTGGTGTGAAGAAAGGGATCCAGATAGAAGGTTAATGATGCGTAACTACAGGAAGGTTAAAGGCCAGACAGCCAAGCATCGTACCAGGACAGAATAAACACTCTGTTACTACCTCGGTGTGCTAGCTCTCAGTACCACCCCTCCATGCAAGCTATCTATGCTAACTCTCTGTGCTACCTCTCTGTGCTAACCCCCCGTGCTAGCTATCTATGCTACCTCTCTGTGCTAACTCCCTGTGCTTACCTCTCTATGCTACCTCTCTGTGCTATGTGTCTGTACTAGCTCCTTGTGCTACCCTGCTATGAGGATGAACTTGAGAGAGAGATGGTAGGGTTTGTTCCTATGAATGAAATATGATGTAAGTGGTAGTTAAGTAATATATAACAAACAAAATAAAAAGTTTGTATACCGCGACTGCATTGAACGAATAGAAAAGTGGTGCAACGTCGGTGAAAAAAGCAAAGCGTATGACCAGAATGTATGGTGTGTGTGTCTGTGTGTGTGTGTGTGTGTGTGCGTGTGTGTGAGGTGGCCCTGAATAGCGCTGGCTATTGGGAAGATCTACAGCCACTTTAATCTCAGTGCCCATAGCCAGTAGTCCCCAGCCAAGATGGTGGGCGGCTGCAATATATAAAGAGGGAGCTGGCGCAGCCGCTAGGCCCTGGCAGCCAGCATGCCTTTTGTGGGAATTATTTTGGTCCCGATGTGTGAATCAACCCCCTCCTCCCAGTGCTGAAATGTAAATGCTTTGTGACGCTGACATATGCCCACTGTTCCTCGCGGCTGAAAGAATATATGTGATTCATTCAATTGCCCTCTTACTTCAAAACCTTGGTGTAAATATTATTAAAATATATTTCCCTATTTGGCGAATTCGCAACGAAGAAAGTGTTCCGTGTAATTATCCGATGAATTAATGCCACGATAATGAACTCTGTAATATGACTTACATTCTCAATCGGTGAAATGAATAGCCAATATTTGTTGTTTTTGAGCTAACATAACGCAGTTGTCGAGCAAACAACATCTGTGAGAAGCTTAACAAGGCAGCAACCATGAGGAGGTTAGAGGAGGAACAGTGGTGGCTATAGACATACTGTATATACCATATATACCAAGGCATTGGCCTTTGGATCATACGTCAACGTTGCCGCCATATTGGCGGCCTGTAAACCAAACAAAAAAAATTAACTGGAGATAAAACTTTGTACACCACGAAAATCATAAACCCTGGAATATAAAAATGAATGTGAAACACTAAAATCGGTTGGGAAATGTAAATGTTATCGTGCTCTTTATCCAGAAAACTTTTACTTGTTTACAGGCCAGTCTTGACCTCTCCAATATGGCGGCAACATTGACGTATCGCAGCAACGACCCGAAGCAGTCAATGCGGCGTCTATGTATATCATGTCTATGATGGTGGTCAGGTGGTGGTGGAGGGTGGAGCGAGGCCTACCTGCTGGCATACTGCTCTATCCTGGAATGGGTGTCATCATGAGAGAGCTGCGGTGACTGGTGCAGCCTGAAAATGACATGGAGGAGGGGGGGGGGGGGGGGGGGGGGGGTGCGGGGTGCAATGGAGATGTATGAGCAAAGGCCATGCTTGTACCAAACACATCGGGAGCACAGCAAACATACACGTGGATAAACGTTACCCACGCATGTCATGCGTGGCCCTGTGCAACATAAGTCAACTGGAAAGGAGTACAAAAACACAATCAAATCTGGAGGAGGAGGAGGAGCCTACGGAGAACAATGGAAAACGACAAGCAGGTGATCTAGAGAGCGACTGGATGGGTTATAGGTTATCAAAACAGGAGCTGGAGAGCTGGTGGTGGGGTGGGGGAGGTGTGAAGAGAAGGAAGTGTTAGTGGTGGAGGAGATGGATGCTAGGAGGTGGTGCGTCGCGTTCTGGTGGTCGATCAGGCAGGCATGCATGCGTAAAGAGACGACGTGCATCGAGACATAGATATATGCATGACATCATGCACGTGGGCGGGAGAGGAGGGGAGGAACGAGGGGAGGTGGTGATGTGAGTTTGGGTGCAGGTTGGGAGGAGGTAGGGCATCCTGGTCTGGATGGGAGGAGGGTGGTGCTGGGGTGTTGGGGGAGGGGGGGGGGGGGGGGGGGGGGGATGTGTCCTACTGGCGATACTCACTCGTACTGCTCCGGACACATGCTGATGAGGGTGACGGGACTGTAAGAGAAGAGGTAGGGGGAGGCAGGAGGGGAGGGAGGGGAGGGAGGAAAGGTAGCATAGTACATTTTTATAGGGATCACATCACTGCAGGGCAGAGGAGGCATGAGGGGAGAGGACGAGAGCAGGTCACATCCCATCGCCGTACCACAGAAAACACATGGGAGTCTGCTGGGCTCCGTGTACAGTATATGTCTTACAAAATAATACATACACACAGAGTGGACGGACAAAAGGATCTGATCAGAGAGAATTTACGTCACTGAGCTTATCAGTGACCACACAGAACTTCACTTGAATGGATATCACGGCACAGAGCAAACAGTTTAATTCGCCGACAAAAGAAGTACTCTTTTACGTCTTTTACGTGGATAGCGTGGATGAAAGCTTAAACTGATAACAGCGTTTGCTGCCATTATATTGCATAGGCTGTATCCCTTTGATAGCCAATGACATTTGATGCAAAGCATGTCTTCACCGGTAAATGGATAGCTAAATATAGGAACAGAAATCTCATTATTTCCTGAGTGGAGATGTGTGTGTGGCGGGGGTGTAACAGGAGGGAGTGGGGGGTGGTGGTGGAGGAGCGTGGGTAGAGCAGTTGGGAGCTGAAACGATCATACTTCAAGAACTCGGATGGGGATCGAGAAGTTGGTTCCCTTTGTTCTTCGCATGTTTCTGCTCTCAGTATGCGGCAGGAGGAATCAGAGAGCAGTGTGCGTGTGCACGTGTGTGTGTGTGTGTGTGTGTGTGGCGCTTATTTCATGACGCGATAGCTAAAGTAGTCACGCTCTCCTTGCCATGAGGAGAATAACAAATGTAACAGGGGATTCAGAGAGAGAGAGAGAGAGAGATAAAGAAAGAAAAAAAACAAAAAACCCTTGCTCATCGACCATGAGGGAAGGATCATTTTGCTCGCTAGCCCTTTTTTTTAACATTTTTATTTTCGCCGGAGCGAGGCGAGCGTTTGCTGAGGTGGTGATATTCATTTTCCATCATTCCTCTGACCCCGTCCACCGTGACTGAGCCGGCTGTTTTAACCTTCAGATGGGAGCGGCGCCTCGTAAAACTCTGGTGGGACTAGTTAAGGGGCGAGAGACAGCGCGGGAGAGACGGAGAGGCAAAGGGGAGAGGGAGAGAGACATTATTACAGAGTGTGAGAGTAATAAAAAAAAAGCAAGGAAGAGCGGAAAACTTCTAAAACTGAGAAGGATATAGCAGATATAGGAAATGAACCGCGATGAACAGAAAAGAAAGAGAGCGAGTGAGAGAGAGAGACAGAGAGAGAGCGGGCTTTTGGAGATCTGCTTCAGAGGACAGAGTTTGAATCTGCAAAGGGCACGAGATTCCTGGACAAAAGTCAGAAAAAAGCCTTTCCGTTTTTTTTTTTTTTTTGTGCTAAACTCGAAAATCACTTTCTGGACACACAGCGAGTTAAATAAATAAACAACATTGGGCTTAATTTTTTTCCAAACACAGCAATGGAGTGAAGCTAATCGACGGAACGGCGATTGCAACGGCCACCAACATTCAACAGCAAAAAGGAGTTCAATTTGGAGAGCGCCATTCCAATAATGGCCATTGTGAAATGTAGACCCAGGCACTGCCCGGTTTTCAAATTGGCTTTTCAACTGCTCCAGAGGGAGAAACACCAGCCACTGGCCCGCTAGCAATTTAGAGCGTGACTGGCAGCCGATAACGCAATACAATGCCAAGACAAGCGTCTAATGTGTCAATCCCTATGTCGGTAGCAATACCAAAAATGAATTTGTGGCAAAAATCGAAGCCGTGTGATACCACAGCATGCCACATGTCCTGGAACTAGACACATCCTCAAACATGTCAGACAAAACTTGGGTCAAGTTAGAAACTAACAAAATAACAACTGTTGAGACAGTGCTGGCCCTGCAGATTGATTGTGTGTGTGTGTGTGTGTGTGTGTGTGTGTGTGTGTGTGTGTGTGTGTGTGTGTGTGTGGGGGGGGGGGGGGTAGAGAGAGAGCGAGAGGTGGGTGTGATATGTGATGGAGCAGAAAAATAACAGGTGACAGTATAGTGGGAAGAAGAGAGAAAAAAGAGAAATAGGCAGACAAAGAAAGTGAGAGATTTCAGAAAGAGGAGAGTGAGAGAGAGAGAGAGAGAGAGAGAGAGAGAGAGAGAGAAAATCGCGAAATAAAGTTACACCTACATTTATTCAGATGAGACATCATTAGCACAGGTAGGATACTGTGACTTCCACCTTGACAGGCTGAAGTGCACTTCCTTCTAGCGCGTATAGATGTTCATACATCAAGAGTGTATTGATAAATAAAAACCTATAATAGTTTCGATGGAAGAAAATGATCAATAACAAGGTTTTCGCTGCTTTTAACCCATAGCCATTAGAGAAGGACTGGAAATTCAGATTACTCTCTGCTAGGATCAACATGTTTTTTAACAGCAATGGTTGTTGTCTCCGTTGAAGCCAACGCAGGCCATTAGTTATTATTCTGGTGCATTACTACCGCTCTTAATTTAGACTCAATTTATCAGAGCGATTACCGGAGCAAATTACGTCACAATGTTGACACACTTTCCTTCTGTCTTTTGGCTCCGATTAGGAAAAGCTAGAGATTTACATGGCCTTTTAATCATGTTGTGCATAATAATTTATACAAGACATACTATTTTAGGACACATTTTTGCAATTATTGTCTGTATGTAAATTCTCTGGTTTCGGCTGTCTCCTTGTCAGGAAGCCTTTTGGTTTGAAGGAAACATAACCTTGGAATGTATTTTAATGAGACCCGTTGCCCTTACTTTTGGTTCTGAGTGGGAGGGCTAACGGGAACTCTTCATTTGAATGATCAAAATGTATCCAATCCTTTACGAATCCTATCTGATGTGTAATTAGGCGAAGATATCAGTGGGAGGTGAGAGTGGGTGGTGGTCTGTTCACTCAAGGTGCAGAAAAACCAGAGTGGGTGTCAAAAACCGTGGCGAGAAAGGTAGCTGGTGAAAGAGTGCATTAGTTGGTGAGATAATACCAGCCAGCAACATCCTCCCTCTCTTTTCTCACTTGGCTTGCAGAGATTGTGGAAAAGGTCACACAAGTCCCAGAGGGAAACATTAAGATTTAGACCATGAAAAGGATATATTAAATGACTTTCCAAAATGTGGACATGTTCATTTTCATTGTATGATTCTATATTTTCTATGAATTTTATGTATGCCACGTTTGCTTGAGTTGCATACATAAAAACTAATTGAATAATTTGTGAATACCAGGAGAGAGAAAAGAGAATTAACCTTGGCAGAGAACTATTTGCTGTGTTTATTAACGTTTGTTGATCGAGGTTGTCAGGAGGCTCATGAACGCGATAAACAAAATGCTAGTGGGAATCGAGTGTATGGGTATCTTTTCGGTAGCCAATCACACACTTATCTAGCTTCTTTAATGTGATTTAAATGCATATTGCCTTAGTCATCCCATCATGTAAACAGTCGGGGCAAACAGAACTGTGAGCACTGAGCATGCCCTCAACTCCCCAGCGAGAGAGGAGTCCGTCAGGCAGTCAAGGGCACGCCATTTTGTTCGTTTGCCATGTTGAGAGAGAGAGAGAGAGAGAGAGAGAGAGAGAGAGAGAGAGAGAGGGTAACAGACAGAGGGTAACAGAGAGGACAAGGTAGAGACAGCGAAAGGAGACAGAGAGGGAGAGACGGAGAGAGGGGATAGAAATTGAGAGAGGCACAGAGACGGGGAGAGACAGAGAGAGA
Organism: Merluccius polli; assembly: GCA_030340625.1. Taxonomy (NCBI): domain Eukaryota; kingdom Metazoa; phylum Chordata; class Actinopteri; order Gadiformes; family Merlucciidae; genus Merluccius; species Merluccius polli. Next base: position 76,451 of record JAOPHQ010002326.1, read on the forward strand.
CAGAGAGGGAGAAAAACAATGAGAGGGAGGTAAATAGGAGGGAGGTAGAGAGAGGGAGGTAGCCAGTGAGAGAGGCAGAAAGAGAAAGGACAGAGGACAGAGAGGGAAGCAGAATGAAGGAGGGGGAGAACCATCCATCTCATCAGAGAGAGACTGTTGGCAGTCGGTAGGGACGAGCTTTAGGGGCTGGCGGTGGCGAGAGAGCAAACTCACGTGCGCGTGCCCACGTCACGTGTATGTCCCCGAAGGGGGGTGTTCTTCTTCCTGTTTTTGTTTCCCGGTTTGTTTAGTTACGCTGTTTATTTCTGGGCAGGCCTGACAACGCAGGGATGCGAGATGAGAGCAGGGAGCCGGCGTGAGATTCTTACACCCAGAGGTGAACAGATATCTGTGTAGCACGAAAACTACACCAATGGGTGAATTTATAAAGGCAGCAACGACAGCTATATGATTACTTTTTTCTAGACAGACAGACATATACACACACTGGTTGACAGGACATTTGTGAACAGTGGAAGAAAAACGACATAACGCGTTCGTACATTAAAATAAAAATGGATCCTGGGGTGCTGTGAAGGGCCATAACTCATGGGCTCCACAGCTGGGCGTGGGGTTCTGCTTGACGTATTTGCATAACGTGTCGCTGGTTAAATGGTCTCCCCTGGGGAATTAAGGGCTACCCACAGCTGGGCTGTAAATCAGGGCCTGTCATCAAGACCACAGCCAGCCAGCCAGCCAGCCAGCAAGCGGAGAGATCTATAGCTTTGGGATGGTATCCAGGTAAGGACGGGGCCCACAGCCAAATAAACACACACATATATATATATCGCTACGCTCTCTCCAACTGTCAGCTACACCCAACACACACACACATTATTCCTCTCTCAGAAGGAATAACTGTGTGTGTGTGTGTTGTGTTCTTCGCGTTGTGATGTTTTCACTATTTGGTCGGTCCATCAGGGAAATCGTATGTGGAGTACCAACCAAATGTTCATTACACACAAACTAGGATTGGGCGATATGGCCAAAAGCTTCTACCCCGATATAGGTAATTTAATATCTCGATAACGATATATATCACAATATAGCATGTTTTCTGGTCAACAAATAGTCTATATAAAATAACCACATGGATAAACCCTATTTTTGTATACTCCTGGGTGAATTAAATATTGGACAAATGAAAAGTACTTAGTATTTTCACATATTAATCACTTTACAGTAATGCAGTCCTTAAAACCAAGAAAAGACAACACTTTAGCCATATCACGATATCCAAAATCTAAGATGATATCTAGTCTAGGGATGCTAATTCTGACTTTTCTCTCACCAATAACCGACACTCGTTAACCGGTCATTAACCATTAACCGATAAGAATAATTGTGCTATACAAAAATGGACAAATGTTATTTTTATATGAAAGGAGGGCTGACCGGAATGCATACTTTCACATTTCAAGCTTCTGATCATCATTACGTTTCCAAAGGTATATTCAAAAAAAATCCAGCTATGTCTGAGTTTTTTCATGTGACTTGCTATGTGAGCATGTGCCCCCAGCATTATTAAATAAAACAGATAAATACAGATTAATGCTTTTATTACAACTAATTAATGGTATCAGCTATGAAAGCACTTGGTTACAATTATCATATAGCAGGCTAACAGGCTATCGGTTAGTTTAAAGTGCTCCCAGTGCAACAAATCTTGACAGGTCTGTCAGTGTTGCTGTTTCTCAAAGTGGTCCAATGTACTAGTGAGTGGGGATTACCACTCGAGAAACATCATCTCAGTGGAGAGGAAAAAAGCAGAAGCTGCTACTTGCGAAAAGCATAGATGTATATGGATAAAAGATAATAACAGAGCACCTTAGCGTCATCACTGACAACCTTGCTGATTAAAGTTAGCGGCACTCTTAAAGGCAAAGTAACGTGAAAACAAATTATGACGTGTAGTAAACTACAACCAAAAGTTTTAGAGTAATGTTATAATGTTCGAATATAAAACTAATGAAGGATACTTCGATTATTCCAATATTTGGGGCCAGCCCTTTATTTTTATACGTGCAACGCAGCAAAAACGACAACAGAACGTGAGGATTTATTTCATATTTAGTTTTTTTTTTTTTTTACAGTTTAACTGATAGTGTTTCTCGGTCAAAAATGATATTGTCGGTTAACGGTCAAGCGGTTAATGTTAACATCCCTAATCTAGTCTCATATCACGATATCGATATAATATCCATATATTGCCCAGCCCTAACACAAACACACATGACCTCACTTCACGAAGAGGACTCTCTCCTTCTCTACCTGTATATATATATATATATATATGTGTGTGTGTGTGTGTGTTTTCGAGTGTTTTCACTAGTTGTGTGACTCACGTCTCCATGTTGTCTCCCTCCAGGACGGTCTGCACGGGGAGGTAGCCCAACCGCGGGTGTTTGGCAAAGTACTTCTTGGAACGGAACTTGTTCTTCAGCACTTTGGTGAAGTCGCGCATGTCCTCGCCCGACGTAGTCTGGCGAGGTAGAGAGGTAGAGAGAGAGAGAGAGAGAGAGAGAGAGAGAGAGAGAGAGAGAGGGGGGGGGGGGGGGGGAGAGATGTAGATGATAAGATATTAGCTATATTAGTGTTTGCCCGTGTTTTGTTAACGAGATAATTAGCGAAAGCATCCCCCCCCTCCTCATCAGTGTTTTCTGCAGCACAAGCAAATGACAATCAATCACCCTAGACACGCGCACATACGCACACACACGCACACACACACACACACACACACACAGTTGACAGATGTGGGGAAGTGAGCAGACTATAATGACTTCACAGGGCTTATTAACCAACACACAACCTAAGATGTCACGTCAAATAGAAAACAAGCAATTATAAAAAAAGAGGACAAGCAGGCAAAGGAGGAATATGGAGGCGTGTTTGTTCCAGTCCATTGTGTGGTTCAGTACATTTCTGATGAGGGGGAGGGGGGGGGGGGGGGGGGGGGTATTAGAGCACTGACAGAGTGTGACGACAGGAAAACATGTAGCAGTGTGTGTGTGTGTGTGTGTGTGGGGGGGGGGGGGGGGGGGGTTGCCTGACCCCCTACCTGCTCCTTAAAGCCCTGTGAAAGGGACGTTAGATTGCTATTTGATTCTGTATATTTACTAGGATTTACTTGGATATTGATTGGCGTTTACAGTGGCCAATAGAGCTCAATGTGCCGCCATATTGACAGTAGCTAGCAGCTCAAAATGGAAAGCCATGAATGACGACAGCCTGCTCTCTGTTGTGGAGGACTCCTCGCCACCACCTTTGCCTACGTCTGCGGATTTTGCCGAGGTATACTTGGACGAATCATACGGGGATGAAAATGTGGAAGAAGACAACCACCATGAAGTCGCTGGAGTGAGGCCATATATGACTGAGCCGACCGCTGCTGGTGGTAGGCTCATCCCCGCGATGGAACTGAAGCATTTTCATTGGATGCAAAATTAGTAAATACCCTGTGCATTTTTTTGACATATATTTGGCATATTATAAGAGATAACTTAACAATTAACACAGGGACAATTTATTTTTCAACCCGGGGCCCCAAATGACAGGTATCTTAATTCACTGTAAGTCACTTTGTATACAAGCAACTGCTAACTGACGCAAGAATAAATACAAAGGTTTGACTTTTGAGAGGTAGGAACCTTTCTAATCCAGTACTCAGATGACAACACACACTGCCGCTGGCCTAGTGTTCATACAACTGTGAAATAAACTATGATCCATAGCTATCTACATCAAGATAATACATATTCTGTCACATTTGCTTAAATAGCCCTTCATTGACAAAATAACGGACCGAAACTATGGTAAGAGTAGGACTTTTATCTTCTTCTTCAGCAAATCATTTGAACTTAATTATCCAATACATGACTTTATATCCAGGGGGGGCTTTAAAATTGAGAACCCCAACCGCTTTTCGATTAGGGGCAAGTATAAACATTGTGTGTTTTGTTTCCCTAAGATGAAGTAAGCAGCAATCCGAGGCCAAGATCCTTCGTTTATGAACGCTGTTCAAAATGTGTCGCAATCGCTATAGAGGACACGCCGCACACCAACGTGGCGAAGCACGGCGAAGAACGCATAGTATTAGGGATGAACGCCGGCACCCATCTGTTGCAGCTATACTGCCGAATGAAAAGCTTGAAATACGTACATGGGGAGGCGGTTCTGGCTTAAGAGGAGTCTGAAGTGTTAGCCCCGAGGAGAGTGTCGCACTCTCGTTACGAGTTCGCCAACACATTTAGACTTGTACTGCCTAACACTGGTGTAGTTGAATGACAGCGACCAGAACGTACGATGTGTAAAGCAGACCAGGGGACAAAGAAATCACCACTTTGTGTGCCGTGACTACAACAAAAAGAAATAAGAAAAGGAACGAATCCAGTCAGTCTCTATCGCAGAATTATCCTTTACTCTATTCTTCCACCTGGTGAAAAGCGAGGTGAAATATTGCTTTTCAAGGGGAAATTATAAATCTCACACTCCGTTTAAAGAGAGAAAGAGAGAGACACAGAGAAAGATTACTAGGAAGAGAGAGAGAGAGAGAGAGAGAGAGAGAGAGAGAGAGAGAGAGAGAGAGAGAGAAAGTGAGAGAGACGGTGAGAAATAATGAGAGAATGAGAGCGAGAGAGACGGAGAGAAAGAGAATGCGAGTGAGACACAGAGAGCGAGATGGAGAGAGAACGGAGAGCCTTCACACATTGGTCAGTGTGAATCCAATTTGAACAGAGAGCAGTGAAAGGGGAACAAGACTGATGGACAGAGTAGTCGTGTGGGGGTTGAGAGAGCGGAGGCAGGAGTGGCCGAGGCGTGAGTGGGCCTACCAGGGTTTTACCTCATTGTTTGATGTGATAAACACCGTGTCTATCACAGTGCAGTGTTTTTCCTGGCTCAGAATGGGGCATTTGGGGGGATGACTACGCATGACAGTAAGCAAGACTGGTCGGCGTACAGTAAAGGCGATGAGTCTGTGGCCCTGTTCCCACCTGGTATTAACATGTGGTTTTGGGGATCAAATCACGAGTAAAGACCTCTAAGTACAGGTGTGCACCCATCGCACATCGAGATCTGATTCCTCCCAGACAGTGTGAACGGAAATGTGATCCTGGCCACATTGCAGGATCTCAACTGACGTGCTCTGTGTAAGCGGAAATACGTACCCATTTGCGCACCAAAGGCATCACTTGGCTCCGTAGCAACAACAACAGAAGCGCCCATTCTCTTTCGCCCTAACTTCGTCTTCTTCTACTTCTTCTTCTTCTACTTCTACTTCTTCGTTGAAAGAGTGCAGTGCCGCCTACCGCCACGCATGTTGTCGCCACCAAATGCTGTATATTATTATATTATTGTTTTTGTATTACTGTAGTACTTTTTCAAGCGGAAATTATGTACGTGTTTATTTGCATATGAGGCGGGGGAAGTGAGATCCGATCTCAGAAGCGCGTGTGGAGCCACATTTTAATACCAAGTGTGAGCTGACGTAATCACAGCTGTCCGTTCGTGATCGAATCTCACATGTTAATACCAGGTGGGAACAGGGCCTGTGTTATATTATTTGGTAGAAATCTATGCGTTTTCCTGCTATTTCTGACCATTTTATAAACAAAAATATCTATTAGGCTTGATTGTTAATGATTTTCTTTTGGCGCTGGCTAAAACCACTTTGGGGAGCGCCAAAAATGTCTCTATGCAGGAAAAACTCTGATGGTGTGTGTGTGTGTGTATGTGTGTTCAAACCAAGCATGTGAAAATATATTCTGGAGGTTAACAGGAGTGACTATTACTCTAATAAATGAACAGCCCTAATCAATGATAAGGATAAGGCGCTATGAAATGCGTGTGTGTGTGTGTGTGTGTGCCTGCAAACGTGTGTGGCACAGCGAGGGTTTAATTAAATTAATGAACAGAGTATGTGAGCCTGTGGAATAGAGATAGGAAACGAGCCACTAGACATGTGCGTGCACGCGTGCGTGCATGTGTGTGTGACTCTCTCACCGGCGTGCAGTACTCCACCATGGGGTAGTTGAGCTTGTGGCCCTTGGCGGTCCGCCCGGAAAAGAAGCAGCTCTGACACACGTCATAGTTGAAGTGTTTCAGACTGCGATACCTGGGGACAGACTGGAGAGACAGCGTGTGTGAGAGAGACACAGAGACACAATGTGAGAGACAGAAAGAGAGAGACAATGTGTGCGAGAAAGAGAGAGATAATGTGAGTGGGAGAAGAGGAGCGAGAGAGAGAGATAAAAGGGGAGAGAGAGCGAGATAAAGAGAGAGTGAGAGAGACAACGTAAATGAAACATAAAGACAGTGAGTCAGAGAGAGAGACGAAGGGAGCGAGACAAAGACAGCCTGCGAAGGAGCGAGAGAGAGAGACACACTCAATGACAGAAAGACAGACACAGAGTGAGAGTGAGAGTTAGAGAGGGAGCGAGAGAGAGAGTGAGAGTTAGAGAGGGGGCGAGAGAGGGGGCGAGAGAGGGGGCGAGAGAGAGAGCGAGACAGAGTGAGAGACAGAGACAGAGAGAGAGCGAGAGACAGTGTAAGCCAAACAGAGAGTGTGAGTGACAGACTGACAGACACATGGACCGAGGCAGCCAGACAAAACCGGAGCGGAGCGACAGAGGAAGATGGAGCAGACAAAGGAGGAGAGAGAAGCAGGGGCAGGGCGGGGTGGAAATGAAGTAGAGTAGGAGATAACAGCAGACCATATATAGCGGACACAGTCACATAGGAAGACAGACAGCAACTAATAGCTACTGTAACTAGTGGGTAGCTAGTGTGTGTGTGTGTGTGTGTGTTCACGCATGTGTGCATTGTGTGTGCGTGCATGAGTGTGTGTGCATGCTTGTATGTGTGTGTGTGTGTGTGTGTGTGTGTGTGTGTGTGTGCATGCATTTGTGTGTGTGTGTACAAGGGGAGGGGGGGGGGGAAACACAGATAAAACATATTACTGTCTATGCCTGTGGCACATATACACTATAGATCTCCATTTAAGTGCCACGTTATTCATCTCTGGGACTCACGTGCGCGGGACACGGAGGCGTGCGCGACAAACAGCTACATCACTAACTGAGGCTGTCCTCGATGGGTCGGCCATTACAACCTCTAGACCGAGCCACGGCTCCTCTCTCTCTCTCTCTCTCTCTCTCTCTCTCTCTCTCTCTCTCTCTCTCTCTCTCTCTCTCTCTCTCTCTCTCTCTCTCTCTCTCTCTCTCTCTCTCTCTCACTCTCTCTCTCTCAAGGTTAGTTCTTGGGAGAGCAAGGAGGAGACAGGGAGAGACAGAGTGAGACAGAGACTGAGACAAAGACAGAGGGAGCGAGAGAGAGAGAGGGAGCGACAGAGAGAGAGATACACAGTGATCTATGAGAGAGAGCGAGAGCCCATACATCACAGGATGCAGCCGCGCACAAGACACTGGCGCGTCAAATGCACCATTACACATTGACATGCAGCATATTAGTGCAAGGGCAGGGGGGGGGGTTCACCTTCAAGAGAGCCGGCCACTAAGATGCCCTCCCTTAATTAATCGGTGTAGTTTTGGTTTAGTTTTATTTACGGGATTGGAAGAGTTGCACGTCAGTGGGGTGTGGCGCTGGTCCAACATGGGCACCACCACCAGTTCCAAAACCACCAGCGCTGCCCCGGATAACCTTCCCCACTCCACCCCCACCCCCCAGAAATTATTCCCTCGTCCCCATTTCCCTGCTCCTCTCCCTCGCTCCTCACCCCCCCATCGATCACAATGACAATGCCGGGGGAGATTTGTGTGCTTCGCCGCAAATGTCTGACTGGAATTTCTCTGTGGCTGATTCCGCCCCACCCCACCCACTTAGCATGGCCCCACACACGCTGCCCAACAAATGTGCTTTCTACGTTTGTATTTTTGTTGTTGTTGTTGTTGTTGTTTTTCACATCTCCCTCTTGGGGGCGTGAACTTCTCCTCTCGTGAACCATGGCTCCGTTGTCGAACCGCGCTATTTCCGTGCAGAGAATGAGCACATGGATGGTGTTTTTCTGCTATGGTAGTTGCGGTGTCACTGCTCCTCGCACAAACCACATAAACATTGGGAGACTGAAAAACACGTACGAATCGGCTAGCATGTGTACGTGTGTGAAAGAGAGTTGTAGTGACTTGAAGCACACAGTCTAGCTGTCTCTCATGGTATCAGAAAAGCCCCCCCTTGAAGTTGAACCTGAAGGCCTGTGTGTGTGTATCATGTAGCATATGATGTAACACATAGTGTTTGTGTTTAGTGCATGTGATTTTTTTCTTTTATAGAGATTCTTGTGTGTGTGTGTGTGTGTGTGTGTGTGTGTGTGTGTGCATGTTTTCACCTGAAGCCCACGATGGGACACTCCTTGCAGATGTTGCACTTGGCCTGGTGTTTGGCGGTCTCGGCGGCCGCCACGCGGTGCAGCACGGGCAGCCACACCATGGACTGGGGCTCCATACGCATCCAGTCCACAAACTGCCTGGGCTCCAACTCCACCTTGTTACCCACCTGGATGGGCAGGGGGCGGGGGGACAGACACACAGGTCTTAAGGGCCACTCGGGATCGTTTCCTAGAGATTGTTGACATTTCAGGCAGGCAGCTGCTAATAAAAGTTTAAAGAAAATGGTTAAAAGAGCGACGGAGAGCGAGATAAGCTTGCGGCGCCCGAGTCGAAGGCGAGCGACACGTGGACTCACTCGTAGAGGACGAGACGCGGGGTCTAACCCTCTGCTTGTTACCTTAAGGTCTAATAAATGTGGACACGTTAAAACGACAACTCTCTGGCAGATCACTGGCTTAAATTGGGGACAAAGACGAAAGTACTTTATTTCTTTATGGACTACTTATTCACATTGAGTGTTTTCAAATAGATGCCAATAAAATTGTAATTGCCATTTTTTTCCCCCATGTGCTTATTTCATACCTACAGGGCCCATAGCAGTTGAGTCAAGAGGAACATTACTATTAAACAGTTTGTTGGTGGACAAAAATAAGTGCTCCATCGCTATATTTTTTTGCTCCAAGGCGTTCATCTCATACTACAAAACTCTTAATAGTGTTTATAGCTGTAACAGCTGTGTTCCTGTTTGTAACTCATTGGCACTGTTGAGGCAGGAAATATTAATGCATCAAGTATTTCATTGCCGTTAGTGGCCGGTACTTGTGTTCATGTGGACCTGACAATAAACATTAAAACGTTCTCCTTCCCATATTCATCCATTCACTGTTGGATAACCTTCACAATGAAGGTTAACCATAACCCTAAACCTAACCAAGTAGTTGTGTTGCCTAAACTTAACCAAACTGCGAATGAAAATAATACAAATTTTAAAAAAACTACAAAAAAGTACAAAAATAATACAGGACATGAACACCGGTCTCCTGGGTGAAAGTCCTATGTTTGACCCATGCATCTATTACGACCTCCTCCCTACATGTACTTATCACTCTTTATACTACCTCACCTGACCACCTGAAGCCTTTTTGGTAGAAACTGAAGGCAAACTTCTCCCCCATGTGTGCTATTTTTTTCCTACACTGCTAACCTGTTTAGATTTCCGTCTATGTTTTGTGTCTATATGGGATGAATACGCAGGAAACAACCTTTACACTTCCCCTCCTCTAACAAGGTAAAAGGGCAACGGGAGGTCGCCACGTACAAGCAGCCAGCGGAAAAACAGTGTAGCGCACATCAGTGTGTGTGTTAGTTTCTACAAAAAAACTTTAAAGGCAGGATGGGTTTCTCACAAAACATTGACGATACTTACACTTTCTGTGCGTGTGTGTGTGTGAGTGAGTGAGTGAGTGAGAGAGCGAGAGAGACAGAGAGTGTTGCGTATGTCGGTGCGTGTGCTGGATAAATGTCAGACTGACACTTTGCGTTGTTTTAAAGATCACACATGTCAAAACAGGAGACCCTCTGGCTTGCGGCCATGATTCGGAGCCGCAAGACAAACTCAGTTTCCTTTACATTCCCTTCATACCTCTATGATGGGGGACTTGATTTATTATGGCCGAGTGCAGACGTGAGTTTTCTCCCCTACTTAGCTTTTAGCATCGACCGTGACCTTGTGCTCAAAGCATTTATTTAAAAAAATAATATAAATATATATATATATATATATATATATATATATATATATATATATGAATAAATAACCCAGAGATCCCTGATGGATGTAAACATTGTCTGATTTAATTAATAAAGAAGAGTAAATGATATCTCGCTGTGCGGGTTCTACCTTCAAAACACAGCCCAGAACCCAGCACCCATTGTGCATGTGTGTACAGCTTATCTCTCACTATGAAACGCATTGGGAAGCCGTTGTCAAAACTATATCAATGAACCAACCGGTGTCTGGTTTCACCCACTTTACTTCCTGCTTTACTTAGCCTAGCTTAGCTTAGCCTTTACTTAGCCTAGCTTAGCGCTTCCCTCCCCGCACAGATTAATGACACCTCGGGGTGGCGTTGAAAGGAGGACAGTCAGAGTAATGAGAGAAGAGATGGGTGTGGGGAGGGGGGATTGGTGGTGGTGGGGGGTGAGTGAGTGAGAAAGGACATATTTATTGGGGTCCGACTCATCCATCACACACTCATTACACCATCAACGGTCTGGGTGACACTCCCGGGTCGTGCACTGACACGTAGGTGGCACGGGGTTGTTAGTGTGTGTGTGTGCTTATGTGTGTGCAAGTGTGTGTATGTCTGTGCATGTGTGTGTGCGCGCATGTGTGTGTGTGTGTGTGTGCATGGGGGGAGGGCATGGGACAGGGATGTGCTCTGTATGTGCAGGGATGTTAGTGTGTGTGTGTGTGTGTGCATGTGTGTGTGTGCATATGTGCACATGCTGGTAGGTGGGACATGAATCTGCAGTGTATGTGCACATGTGTATGTGTTAGTGGGTGGCACGGGATGTAGTTCCTGTATGTGTGTGTGTGTGTGTGTTGGTATCACCTGGGTGCACGTGTGGGGAGTGATGACAGCATGATTAATGGCCACCACCACTGCAGGCAGTTCTTGTCATGGTGTGCGGTCAGGTACGCTCTATGTGTTCATGTGCATATTGATATGCTAATGGCAGAGACAAGGATGTTGAAGGGAAGAACGAAATGACTGGAGTTATGATACAGCATTTTTTTTCTGTAACCCCCCCCCCCCCCCCCCCCGGGTCAAATTTCCTGCACCAGCCACGCTCCAGTGGTTGCTATTTCGGGGAGAAACGGCAGCGAAGAAGAAGCGCTTGAAATTTACAGCTTCTTAATTTTTAAATGTCTCGACTCCCAATTTACGGCCGCCGAAGCAGCATGAGTCAGGGGAAAGAAAAAGTGGGAGGAAGAGGAAGAGGAGGCCTCGTGGGATGAAGACGTCGTTAAACTGGTGTGCAGTGCCGCAGATAAACCCGGGAAAAAATTGGGTTTGGCTTGGCGGCTATAAAGAAAGCCGGGAGGCAGACAGGGCAGCGGAGAGGTGAGTGGAGCTTGTTTATTATTAAAGCCCGCTGGGAGGGCGAGAGAGGCCCGCCAGGCTGGAGGATGAGGTGAGCGAGGACGTTCAATGACTCGAGCAAAGTTTCACTGGTTACACTCCAAACACCCCACACCCCCCATCTGCCCGCAGTCAGATCGAACGACTGTATTATTTTTAGGACGACTAAATAAAACAATAATTGAATAATGGCACTTTGTTGCACTTTATTCCATTAAGGTGCACTGTTTTATTTCTCTGTCGGGATCCTGTCCATAATGTTGTCAGACACTTATAATAACAACCTGAGCCTGGCAGTGGCAAAACAAGCACTTTTCGAGGACGTACATTGACATGGCACTAATGCCCTATAGTTGTACTTTGTTGACTGACTCTAGCTCAATACTGGACTAATGTAAAAAATTGTTGTCCGCATTAGTCCCCGAGACCCAAAATGATGGGAAAACATGGTCCAGGTTCTGAAAAATCCTGAAGTTATCCTTTAACAACAGGGATATCAATGACAAGAGATGTATTTCCATCATCTAAAACCCTTCTGGGGTGCTAAATGTTTTTACTAGGATTAAAGTAGACACTTTACGTTAAGTGTTATGATTGATTCAAATAATTGTGATTTTTGGACTAGGAGCTTGTTGTCTAAGTGGATGCTGGCGCACCTGGCTGCCGCTCCGTCTCTCTCTCCGTCTCTCACAATAGTCTATGACAAAGTTTTTGTCTTTTGATTTACGCCTCACCACACCAGATTGTCTGGTTCGGCAGTCCTCTGAAGTTGGAGGACAAACAAATTCACTGCTACATATCTGCTTCGTACCTGTGAAGTCCCCCACCGTCCTGCTAGCTCCTACTAGCTCCAGGATTCCCGGGACTTCGGCGTAGCCTTGTCGCCCTGCCATCGGGGTGGCCATTCCTGCGGTCTTTCCCTGCCAGCACGAGCCCACCTGCCCGTCCTGCCAGGATCTTCCCGTCCCGGTGTGGTCGGCTTTACTGGGCTTTGGCTTTGGCTTCCTCCGCTGGCCACCACCGCATCAGGTTGACAACCTCCTCTCCCTACCTGGACTGCATGGCTAGCAGGCCGGCGGCCCCTCTCTTCCTCATCGGATTATTGGCTATTTGCTGCGGTTATGCTGTGGATTATTCCCTGGATACTCCTGGGGTACACGTCATCTTTTCATCCACAGAAACCCGGCCTCTGGGTACAAGCTAGCGCTAGCTCTGTGCTAGCGCTCCACACCTGGATCATGCCACCGCTCTACTCCACCGCCGACCTCCACTCACTCAACAACCACCTCCGTCCGGACTGCATTGACATCCTCCGAGAAACTGGACTACTTCGCCGTCCTCCACACAGAGGCTCTGGTCGTATGTTCAATTACAACTTTTCAACCCCAAACTCTATTCCATCCATCTGGTCCTGTTCACGCACCGCAACTTCCTCACCACGTCATCACAACAAACGGCACGTGCACCTATCTAATCTCCGCCCCCTTCCTCGGTCCTCCCAACCCATCACGAAGCAACGTCACCTGAAACTGGCTTTGCTGAACACCCGCTCACTCAACAATAAAAGTCTCATTTTAAATGAATTCATAACTGACAATAACCTGGATTTCCTCTGTATCACTGAAACCTGGCACAAACCTCTGGACTATTTCTCACTCAACCAGACCACACCCACAGGATATACATACATGGACAAACCCCGACCTGAGGGGCGGGGAGGTGGTGTCGCTGCAGTATACAGAAAGGACATTAAAACATCCACCATCTCCATCCCTGCTGCTCAGTCCTTTGAACACATCACATTCAAACTCTCTGGTCCCACTCCTCTGGTCACTGCCATAATCTACCGCCCCCCCCAAACCAAATCCTTCCTTTCTCTCTGACTTTTCTGACTTTTTAACTTACAGTTATCTGCCATCTCACCTTCTGTTCTGCTCCTGGGAGATTTCAACATCCACATCGACACTAACTGCAAATCTGCCTCTGAATTCCTGGAACTGCTACACTGCTTCAACTTCACCCAACACGTCAACTTTCCCACCCACAGCCGTGGTCACATCCTGGATCTGGTCTGCTCTACTGGTCTCACCATACCACACCTCTCCAGCCTCAACCTCAACATCTCTGACCACCTGGCAATCACAATGAACATTGATCTCCCCATTTATACAAATGGACAAACGGACAATTTCTTTCAGAAATCTTAAATCCATCTCCACTCCTGCCCTTTCAGCCTCTCTTGCCAGCAAAATATCCTCCTCCCCCCTCCCCCTCACCAACTACTACAACGAAACACTCTCCTCCTGTCTCGATCAGCTGGCTCCCATCAAAACTAAAACTGTCTCATTCACTCACTCTGCCCCCTGGTACACTCCTGATCTGCACAAAATGAAATCCCGTAAGCGTCAGCTTGAAAGACTCCATAACAAAACTGGTTTAACCGTTCATCTTCAAGCCTACACAGATTACCTTCAGCAGTATAAGGAAGTTCTTAACACTACCACTACACTCTGGTTCCACCAACCCCGGGGCTCTTTTATCCACAGTAAATAAACTCCTCAAACCCAGTGACAATATCACCAACTCATTCACAACATACAACAACCTGTCCTCTTGTTCTGCCACCACTGTCTTGCACTCCCACTCCATCATTTGTTTCTCCCCGCTACACCTCTCAGCCCCTGTCTCAGTTCTCCCCTTTGTCGTCAGGGGAGCTGTCCAACAGGGATGAAAACATCAACATGTGTCCTGGACCCCATCCCATCCCACCTCATCAAGGATTGTCTACCAGCTATCTCCACACTCATCACAGAAATCATTAACACCTCTCTCAGCTCTGGCTCAATCCCCCGTTCACTCAAACTGGCTGCTGTCACCCCCATCTTCAAAAAACCTGGACTAGACCCCGACATTATGTTAAACTTTCAGCCCATTTCCAATCTCCCCTTTCTGTCTAAAATACTGGAACGCCAAACAACTCAAAACCCACCTCTGCTCAAATGACCTGTTCGAACCATTCCAATCCGGCTTCCGTTCACAACATAGCACTGAAACAGCCCTCATCAAAGTCACCAACGACATCCTCCTCTCCGCAGACTCTGGTCACCTCAGCATCCTGATCCTCCTGGACCTCACTGCAGCTTTTGACACTATCAACCACACGATTCTTCTCTCCCTCCTCGAATCGTCCCTCAGCATCACCGGCACCGCCCTCTCCTGGCTCCAATCATATCTCACCGACACACAACAGCTCATCCACATCAACAACTGCACCTCCTCCACCGCTCCACTGTCCCAAGGCGTCCCCCAGGGCTCGGTGCTTGGTCCTCTCCTCTTCATACTTTACCTGCTTCCCCCTGGCAACGTCATCCGCCACCATGGTCTTAACTTCCACTGCTACGCCGATGATGTCCAGCTCTACATCTCCACCAAATCCATCACCTCTGCCACTCAGTCCACTCTCTCCAACTGCCTCACTGACATTAAATCCTGGATGCACACCAACTTCCTTAAACTGAACTGCGACAAAACAGACATGATCATCATCGGTCCCAAATCCATCACAAAAACCATTCCCAGCTTCACCCTCACTGTCGACACCTCCACCCTGTCTCCATCCCTTCACAGTCGCAACCTCTGAGTCATCTTTGACAATAACCTCTCCTTCGAACACCACATAAAACAAATCACCAGATCTGCCTTTTTTCACCTCAAAAACATCGCCCGACTCCGCCCATCACTCTCTTTCTCCACTGCAGAAATCCTCATCCACGCCTTCATCACCTCCAGACTCGACTACTGCAACAGCATCCTGTACGGCACACCATCCAAAACCTTAAATAAACTCCAGTACATCCAGAACTCTGCTGCTCGCCTGCTCACCCACACCCGCACCCGTGACCACATTACCCCTGTCCTCCAGAACCTCCACTGGCTCCCGGTCCCACAACGAATTCAATTCAAAATCCTCCTCCTCACACACAAAGCCCTCCATAACCAGGCCCCTTCTTACCTCACTGACCTGCTCCACTGCCACAACCCATCCCGTAGCCTCCGCTCATCCAACGCAAACCTCCTGTCTCCACCACCCAGGACCAAGCACCGAACCTGGGGCGACAGAGCCTTCTCTGTTGCTGCCCCCTCCCTCTGGAACTCTCTCCCCATACAAATCCGTGACTGCACCGACCTTTCAACTTTCAAATCAATGACAAAAACTCACCTTTTTAAAATTGCTTTTAATGTTTAGCTTAGTTTGATGTGTTTTTAGTGTTTTTCTTAATATTTGATGTTGTTTTTACTGCTTTTATGATGTATTGTAAAGTGTCTTTGAGTACTTAGAAAAGCGCTTCAAATAAAATGTATTATTATTATTATTATTATTATTATTTTCTCGACCCAGTGATTAGTAATTTATTTTCATCACATGTAATCACATTTTTGAGTGCTAATCCAAGTTTTTAGTCTTAAAGTAAATAATGCGCCCTTTGGAGGTGTGGCTGGTCGGAGCATGTGTCGGTGCAGTCAGCGAGCCGCTGCCTGTGAAAGAGCCGCTGTTGCGTACATAAGAGAAGACTACATTGCCCACAGTCCAACACGGTGTGACGTCAACTGCCGGTGTGTGCTTGTTTTCTATTCAAAGTTTATTATTAATATATTGAACACGTCGGGTGTCCAAATTGTACCAAATTCCACACTGCACTTCCCTTGGTCCCGAGCGACACAGCTGCCGGCTAGGGCTTGTATATCACGGTGTCACATGGAATGACCGCCTCCATTTTGGAAGCATAGGAGCATTGGAATATTAGTTATTATCTTAGTAGTCATGTTTTTTTGGTCATTGTTTAGTAATTAATCGTGACATAATTTGACATTTTGAGGAGACATTGTTTTGTTTGAAACTGCCGCAGTGTTTCTCATGCGAGAGATGTGGCAAAACAAAGTTTTCATTAGCCTAGGTGACGGTATACTTACGTTGATTTAGGATTTTACAGTACAACAACTCTCTTGAGTCCTCTCAATATGGCAGTATCGGCAACAAAAAATCCCATAATGCATTCACGCTGATGTACACGCCCTATACGGACATGAGTATCCGACAACGCCTCGAATTCCTATAAATGCTCTGGGGACACATGCAGGTGTTTTAGCCGTTTGTGGGCCTGTGGGTTACGTACGTGCTGGAAGCAGCTCCGGACGCTGGGCTCGATGTTGGAGCCCCCGAAGGCGGCAACCTCGCCCAGCTGCCGCGGGACCTGGATGGCGTCGTGCAGCAGCAGGCCCAGCTGCCTCTGGTCACACGTGTCCCCCGCCGATGACACCTGGTTGAAAAGGTCTGGAGGGAGAGAGAGGGAGAAGCGGGAGGGTCAGAGACAGAGGTATGGCAGTGGATAGATGCTGTGATTCCAAGAGCAGGTTCCTTGGGGTACATATTTTGTTGTTATACCAACAAAACAAAAAATGAAATGACAAAAAATATATACGTTTGCTGAATTTGTTGAATATCCTACATGTTGATTGTTGCTAACCGATAAGATCAATAAAAAAAAGATAAGACCAAAAATAGAAGTATGCCTCAGCTTCAGCTCGCAAAAACCTGAGGAAAATGTTTTGACCCATTCTCTTCTGCTCTGTACTTTCTGTTGTTGTGGAGTTTTAATCCCCTAACCCTCAGACACGTACAACACCAGAGCGATGAAGGTGGGCCCTAATCTCCCTGTGGAGTGAGGATGAGGGAGGGTGGAAAGCACATTGGACAGGTGAGGTTGTTTTCCAGCTGAAGGTATGAACGCTCTACAGCAGGGCTCCTCAAACCTTTTGTTATTTATTAATAGACAGTAACAATAGCATCACACGTATAATTATTGTGCAAGGTCATACTCTAACTAATCAAACAAACATATCAAACTATCAAAGTCTGTTCCTTTGCCATTGTTATCTTAGTTATGAATTACGTTCCCTGATCTCTAAACCATACACTCACCGGCCACTTTATTAGGTACACCTGTCCAACTGCTCGTTAACGCAAATTTCTAATCAGCCAATCACATGGCAGCAACTCAATGCATTTAGGCATGTAGACATGGTCAGGACGATCTGCTGCAGTTCAAACCGAGCATCAGAATGGGGAAGAAAGGTGATTTAAGTGACTTTGAACGTGGCATGGTTGTTGGTGCCAGACGGGCTGGTCTGAGTATTTCAGAGACTGCTGATCTACTGGGATTTTCACGCACAACCATCTCTAGGGTTTACAGAGAATGGTCCGAAAAAGAGAAAATATCCAGTGAGCGGCAGTTCTGTGGGCGCAAATGCCTTGTTGATGCTAGAGGTCAGAGGAGAATGGCCAGACTGGTTCGAGCTGATAGAAAGGCAACTGTAACTCAAATAACCACTTGTTACAACAGAGGTATGCAGAAGAGCATCTCTGAACGCACAACACGTCGAACCTTGAGGCGGATGGGCTACAGCAGCAGAAGACCACACCGGGTGCCACTCCTGTCAGCTAAGAACAGGAAACTGAGGCTACAATTCGCACAGGCTCACCAAAATTGGACAATCGAAGATTGGAAAAACGTTGCCTGGTCTGATGAGTCTCGATTTCTGCTGCGACATTCGGATGGTAGGGTCAGAATTTGGCGTCAACAACATGAAAGCATGGATCCATCCTGCCTTGTATCAACGGTTCAGGCTGGTGGTGGTGGTGTAATGGTGTGGGGGATATTTAAGGGGGTCCAACCCGGTACTAGCAAGGTGTACCTAATAAAGTGGCCGGTGAGTGTATAAGGTCATGATAAAATACGGATGCTAAATGTGCATCACATTTAGCATAGGGCGACACCCAATGCAAACATACGTAATTTGGGCAACTACAGTTGTGTTAATGACACCCAGTTGCTCATTGTGCTGTTGTAATGTAATGTAATAAAGTACAATACAAATAGACTGTAAAAATGGGGATAGAACATATTTGAATTTTATGGACCGGTACCGCGGACCAGTGGTTGGGAACCACTGCTCTACAGAGTTAATAACAGTACAACCGCTCTGGTTGTACCTCTGGTGGCCTGGTGGGAGGAAAGAGGACTGAAGATGGGGGGGGTGAAAAAACAGAGGATGCATAAGAAGGAGGGATGGCACGGGAGGAGCGAGATGGGGGGGGCGAGCGTGCCGGTGGGCCAAGACACACTTCTTCTGTTCTGCCTCAGTCTTTGATCTCCTTGCGACACACCAGCTACTGCAATAACGCAATGTTGCTGATCTACAAAGCTGCGTGTGACTACCATAGATGGAGTCTCAACGTGTGTGTGTGTGTGTGTGTGTGTGTGTGTGTGTGTGTGTGTGTGTGTGTGTGTGTGTGTGTGTGCGCCTTGATGTTAACATGAGGACAGCTGGGAGTAGTGGTAGCAGTAGCGGCTTCTTTCATGAGGAAAGCTCTGGGACACTAGAACTGCTGTCACCATATCGCTCTCTCACACACACACACACACACACACACACACACACACACACACACACACACACACACACACACACACACACACACACACTCTAATCTGACTGTCTGACTCCTTGGGGGTTACACATACCCCTCTTACTTTCTGCTACATTTTTTGTAGATTTTGTTCCTCGCTCACAAAGTCAACGGTGAATTGCATAAAGTTCGGCTCCTTTCTGTGTGTGTGTGTGTGTGTGTGTGTACGTTGCCTGGCTCCACTACACGCATGGGGCCGTGGGCCTGACAGCCAATGAGAATCTAGAGGAGGAAGGGGCGCAATCAAGCATGCTTCTCAGCCCAATAAAAAGTGCCAGCGGAACGAATAGGCCCAGGGACGGTGTCAGGGAAGGGGATAGAGAGAGAGAAAGCAAGAGAGCGAGAGAGATAGAGAGAGAGCGAGAGAGATAGAGACAGAGAGAAAAAGAGAGAAAGAGGGAGGGATAGAGAGAGCGAGGGGGATATAGAGAAAGACGTATAGAGAGAGCGATAGAGAGAATGAGAGCGAGGGATGGAGGGATATAGGGAAAGAGAGGTCTCGCGAGAATGACAGCGAGAGAGGGGGAGGTGAAGGAAGAGAGGAGCACAAGGCGGTGGAGAGAGGGAGAAACGTATAGGAAAGATGAAAAGAAAAATCCTGGGAAAGTTGCATTTGGTAGCGATGGCAGCAGAGGGAGAGATAGAAAAAAAACAACCACCACAGCGCTAGGAGAACTGCTTCCTCTCCGTCTACGTAGTAGGCCGTCCCTGAAAACCCTCGACACACCATGCAAGAGAGAGGTAGGGAGAGGATAGGAGCTGAACTAAAGGGACAGTAGAGTGGTGTAGTGTGTGGGCAGGAGGACAGCAATAAAGAGGAGGGTCTCATTAAACAACATCCTAACACTGTGGCTCCTCTCACTGATTAGCACCACTGGGAGGGGGGGAGGGTGGGGGGGGGGGGGTCGATGAAGGGACGCATGGCTGATGGGGGGGGGGGGGGGGACTGATACAGAGTATCTGCAGGTTTCGACCAGTTCAATTCAAGACTTTTTTAATACCACTTAGAACACAATTCAATACCGATTTCACGGCCCAACGGTGTATAAGTAAATGGTAGTCCTCAACCTGGAATTGTTTCACAAGTATATAGACATTTATTTGTATTGTTATTTGTTTATTTGTTCTAATTATTTCGGTCTCAGCAGTGTTTCAAGTCTGACAACAAAAGTATCCTGCACTTGCATGAAGTTATTGCGCCAGTGCAGTGGTCAACACAGCTTGTGCACGGGAGGCAAATAAATTTCTATTTCAGATAAAATACATAAAAGTTTGACATTTATTGGTTAGTTTATTATTTTTCCTCTCCCAACAGTCGCAAAAATATTTAAGACCTATGCAAATTATGTTTAGGATTTTTAAGGTCTTGCATTCAAGACTTATGAATACTTTTAAATGTAATACCGTTGCGTGTACCCTGTGATAAGGTGTGTGTGGAGTTTGGGAGTGTGTGTGTGTGTGTGTGTGTGTGTGTGTGTGAAAGCAGATTTCCAGGAAATTACACATACACTTGTACTTCTCCTCCAGGTGGCCCTTGGAGAGGGAGAGCAGGCCAATCTTCATGGAGAGGACTCGGATCTTGCCACTGCGACCGCTGTGGGCGCCACCAGCACAAACACACACACACAGTTTAATTTAGGACAAAAGACACAGAATTTAATTTAGGACAAATGAGGCAATGAGTGATATGTATGATTCTGTTATTATGTGTACCATCAAGTCTTCAAATGAGTATGTGTGTGTGTGTGTGTGCATGTCTCTCCTTGACAAGTGTGTAGCTGGGAAAGCAGATACGCATGTCTGCGTGTGCCGTCCCGATACAAAGCAATTATTATTGCACAACAGCGAGGCCATAATCAGTACGTGACCAGGAAGAAAAGACAGTTCATTTTGTGTGAACTAGCTCACAGGCATCCACGAGTGTATGCATCCTGTGTGTGTGTGT
This sequence comes from Merluccius polli, assembly GCA_030340625.1. Taxonomy (NCBI): domain Eukaryota; kingdom Metazoa; phylum Chordata; class Actinopteri; order Gadiformes; family Merlucciidae; genus Merluccius; species Merluccius polli. Next base: position 97,454 of record JAOPHQ010002326.1, read on the forward strand.
GTGTGTGTATCTATGTGTGCGTGTCCTACGCACGTGTCGTAGACGTTGAGCAGCCAGTTCAGGCACATGTCGACGCAGAGCGGCACATTGACCAGGTCCTTGTGCTGCTGCTCCAGGCCGTCGTAGACGGACGTCAGGCAGTTGATGACGTCGGGCACCGTCAGCAGCTGGCCGTTGTTGGTCAGCTTGTGCTGCTCAAAGGTGCTCTGGGCCACGCCCAGCTCCAGCAGGTCCACTGGGGTGGTGGAGATAGAGAGAGAGAGAGAGAGAGAGAGAGAGAGAGAGAGAGAGAGAGAGAGAGAGAGAGAGAGAGAGAGAGAGAGAGATAGAGAGAGGGACAGAGAGAGGGACAGAGAGAGAGAGAGAGAGAGAGAGAGAGAGAGAGAGAGAGAGAGAGAGAGAGAGGGGGAGAGAGGGAGGCAGAGAGAGAGATTATATTATTATGACCGTCTTAGTCAGGTACTTGTTCACTGTGTATATTTTAATCTTTTTTTTTTTTTTTCATTGTATTGCATTTATTTCTATTTTTTTTACAGAAGCCCTGAAAGGCAATTCATGGAGGAATTCAGACAGCACAACTCCTCACGTGGCTGAAGTGGGTCTCCTTTAGGTTAATTCGGGTTCTGAGAGATTCAGGAGGACATACCGACACCCCGGAGACACTACGTGAAAACCTCTGGATCATAGAAATCATATGGTCTGGATCAACCCGTATTCCGTATCAAATGGCATATAGACGAATCTCACAGAGCCCGAATAACCCTAAAGGAGACCCGCTTCAGCCTTGTAAGGAATAGTGCTGTTTCAACATAATACACTCTTCCATGAATGTATAACACAAGAAGTAATTCGAAAGACTTCTTTCATTTTTCACACATATATATATATATATATATATATATATATATATATATATATATATACACAGATTCTTTTTTTTATGTCGCCTTTCAGGGCATCTTATTTTTTTTATCCTATTTTACGTTTTGTGCATTGGCAATGTACATGTACGTTTCCATGCCAATAAAGCCCTTTCATTTGAGTTGAGAGAATGATAAGAGAGAAAGAGGACACTAGAGAGAGCGGTAGGCAGAGACAGAGAGAGAAGCGGAGACAGATACAAAGAGAGACAGGCAGAGAGGAGGAAAACTGCATAGAGGAAGAAAGGTGAGACAGGAGTTAAGTGGGGACGAGAGGAAGAAAGACAGACAGGGAAGAAGGCGAAAGGGAAGCATTTGAGAGATGAGTAATGAGAAAGGAAAGGCGTGGGGGGGTGGGCATCTTGATCTTCTGAGTGAAAGGGAGATCAAGATGGACAGACAGGGAGCAAAAGAGAGGGAGGGGGAGCGGTGTTGAGAACCACTAGTTCACATTCCAGCTTGTTCTTTAGCATTCTCTCGGGCCTAGCCTGGCCTTCCTCGAGGCAACACACTTCAAACACTGTTCACACTGTCCAAATGAGTCTCTAATTAAAATACACAACTTACTTCTGCCAGAGTTTTAAAATAAAATGAGCGGAAAAGCAGACGTGCAAGCAAAAGGAGCACTCACGGATTAATAAACTAAAACATGAGAGCCAACACTGAAGTCTTGGAGTTGACGCGGTAAAACTGACAGTGTTATCCATCATCCAAAGACGTGTCAAATTAAAAACGCCAACCGTTATATCAAGCCCATGCGTTTCTCCGTCTAATGAGGACGGGAGTGTGCTAGTTAAAGAAGCCGCAAGTCTCAACCGAGAGAGAGAGAGTGAGAGAGAGATACACTATTGATCCCACACTGCTAATAAAGCCCTAAGGGATAGCGACAGAAAACAATGCAACACAAACACGCAAGCACCAAAGTGCACGTGTGCACAAATGTGTGCATGTAAACGCACACTCACACACACAAGCACACTCTTCAAAGAGTTAGAGTAGAGTAACTTCAGGAACTTAACCCTCTCCCTCAATTAAAACATAACCTAATTTCCACACGCACCCCCACACTCACATCTGCCTCTAATGAGACATGAGCAGAGCCGTGTCAATATTAACATGGGTAATATTGATTCCCTAACGTACAGAACTGTGCGCATGCTCTTTTATCATGAAATTTTACTAAGGTCATAAAACTTTGAATTGAAAAAAAATAACAATACTACGGAGGGGGAGAAAGACTTTTGGATTAGATTTAGTGCGCTTCAACTAACAATTATGTTCATCGTCGACGAATCAATTAATCTCAGTCTACAAAATGTCATAACTAATGGAAAATGCCAATCACAAGCTCCCAGCACCAAATGATGTTTTAAATTTGCTTGATTTGTCTGACAAGCCGCTAAGAAAATCTTGTGTGTTGTTTTTATAATCTCTAAAGAGACAGAGACAGGCAACCCCATAAGTCTTAATCTATGTACTTGTTCATTTACCGAAATTAACAACACTATAATCAATATTTTTTCTATCTAGCCCAACTAGACCAACACTGCCAGGGTTAGGGTAGCGTATCCCACTGCCCCCCCCATGCTAATATGTATGCAGTCAAAGTTTTATCCAGACTCCTTGGATAAAAGCATAAATGGCACATAAACTGTATTTAATTCATTTTCCATTGATCGCTGAGCACTAATACGATTTGAAATCCAGAGCTACACGGTTCTCCTCCAGGCTTCTGCATTCACCTTCCTCACCCTCTCTGACCTTCATCATGGCCACTTGGCATCAAACCCCTTCTTCCCTCTCATCCATCTGTTGTCCACTACAGACATCTCCCTCCCTCCCTCCCTCTCCCTCTCCCTCTCTCTCTCTCTCTCTCTCTCTCTCTCGGTGTGTTTACACCGAACACAACACGTCTCGACAAAGGGTGACCGCCTCCGCACAACAAAACAAAAAGGGCCAACAAGCGGGTACTTCTCTTTGGCATCTGCTGTGGTGCTAAACTCAGGCGTGCCGATGCAGAGCCGGGACAGCGTGCCGTGATGCCGGGAAGCGCTCTGACCCCCTCCCCACAAAACAGACTTAACCTAATTAGCCATTTAATGGCATGCCCGCTGTGTCTGTGTGTGTTTGCGTGTGTGCGATTGTTTGTATGCCATTTGTCCGCCCTTCTTCTTTTTCACTCTCCCTCACACTCCACGCACGGACGCACGCGCACACACACACACACACATACACCCAAGCACGCACACACAAGCGCGCACGCACGCAGACAGACAAGACACACACATACAAGCACGCACACAGAAATACACGACACACGCAGACACACACACTTGCACATGCCTCCAAGCGAACATGAATTAAATTCCAGAATCCAGGCTAATAACTAATAACTACTGATCCCATGTGTGTGTGTGTGTGTGTGTGTGTGTATGCTGCCACAGCTCTAATCTAATGGGTGAAATTGAATTGCAGTGCTGGGAGTGGGAGTCACTCAGGCTTATGAGCTGGCGTCACAAACAAACACAGCCGCGTGATCACAGAGGCAATATGAGATAGCAAACTAAAGCGCCTGAATCATTGAAACTCATTAACAGCCAGCAAACATAATAACACTCTCGGTGCTTTGATGAGTACACACACACACACACACACTCTACACACATGCTCTACACACACACACATCGGGATGTGAATGAGCAGTGTAAACGGGGTTATTGGCTCCTGTAGTGTGTGACTTTGCTCATGTGAATACCTGGCTACTGGTGAATTAGGGTAGTTGCTGTAACGATACGAAGCCAAGCCTTTAAGCTTCGGTAAAACCCACTGATATTCCCAAGACGGAGGGATTTACACATAACCAACAAACCTGTTGCTGTGTGTGTGTGTGTGTGTGTGTGTGTGTGTGTGTGTGTGTGTGTGTGTGTGTGTGTGTGTGTGCGTGTGCGTGTGCGTGTGCGCGTGCGCGTGTGTGTGCGTGTGCGTGTGCGCGTGTTTGTGTGTGTCTAGTATATAACAACACCTGTATGCACCGTATGATTGTTGATGCACAAAAACACAAACTGGATCTGGGGTCTCCCGTATAAAATAGACAGGCGTGTGCGCACACAGACACATACACACACTAAACTGTTAAATGTGGAGTCTACTCTGTGTTCGACTAGACCATATTCTGGCTCTGTGTATGGCACAGTTTCAAATCATCGTTATTACACCCCGATTTGCACCTGGACACAGACTGCAATGATGATCCGTGTGTGTGTGTGTGTGGTGGTCAGGAGTGAGGGGTCATGGGGACAAACTTACAGCACAGGGCTTTCTGGAGCCTACGGATCTTCATGGCCGTCCGGTACGCAGAGAACCGCACGTTGTTCAGGTCCGCTGTGGGAAAGATAGAGCAAGAGCAAGCGAGGGAGAGACAGAGAGAAAGGGAGCGAGAGAGAGATAGTGAAAGAGAGTGAGAGACAGAGAGAGAGCGAGACAGAGACAGAGCGAGAGAGAGGAGATTCAGGTTAGCTAGCCATCCATCTCATTGGGACTAGCAGGGGCAAGATCACTGGGTGCTCTCAGTGTGCATCGGAGGGGGCAGGTGGGGGGGTGTCTGCAGACAGACGGGAGAGGAGGAGCCCCCGGTACGGGCTGTGTAATTGGGTTAGCGAGCTCCCTCTCACAGGAACCCTGGCCTATTTGTCGCAGGCCTCCAACCAAGACATCACCACTCATTACCAGTGGGCGAGAGACATGGACATGGAGAGGGAGAGGGAGAGAGAGGGAGAGAGAGAAATGCTATCCACGTATGCAATGTGTGTGTGTTTCCCTACCTAGTGAATGGCACAGTTGTGTGTTTGTACTTCCCTACCTAGTGAATGGTACAGTTGTGTGTGTGTGTGTGTTCCTACCTAGTGAATGGTACAATTCTGTCATCTTCGGGTGGTCCCAGCAGGTGGTCTGTGTCTGATGGCTGGAAGAAAAAAAAGAGCACAAACAAAACCAAGCAGAATGAGATGTCAAGCTGTAAAGACACATTTATTCGACACACACGCACACGGTTGACATGCACGCAAGAAAAAACGTGTATATTTTTACATGTATTATAGATACAAACACACATTCTGAGCATGTTCTTTTAAATGACAGCAAAGTTGTATGTGAGGCATCTCCGGCGTGAGGAGCATTATGTATTTATTTAAAATATGAGTCATCAATAAAGAATTTCAATCAATCAAGCCATCAGTTTTTGTTACTGCAGTCAACGACCCGTCCACACGATAGCTGTAGGTTACAACAAGTTCAATGTCAGACTTTTTAGTAACTTTTTAATACCACTTAGAACACAATTTAATACTAATTTCACGGCCCAACGGCGTATAGGTAAATGACAGTCCTCAACCAAATTTATTGACAGTGCAATATAGCATTGCTGCTTGTCTTGACAATAAAAGTTATCACGCCAGTGAAATGGTCAACACAGCTCCTGCATGCTGCAGGAAGCAAATAAATAGCAAATACATTAAGGTTTGACATTCATTGGTTTGAGGTTTATTATTTTTCCTCTCCTGAAAGTCGCAAAAAATATTTAAGACCTATGCAAATTATATTCAAGACGTTTTGATGCCTTTCAAGGCCTTGAATTGACATTTTTAAATGTATGACTTTTAAATACTTTAAATACCGCCGCAGGTACCCTGGCATTTTTTGTATTTTATACCGGTCGGTGGTGTGGCTGGTCGGAGCGTGTGCGTGTGCCCATTGTGTGTCGGTGCGATCAGCGAGCCGCTGCCTGTGAAAGAGCCGCTGTTGCGTACGTAAGAGAAGACTTCATTACCCACAGTGTGACATCAGCTGGCGGTGTGCGCTGCGCTTGTTTTCTATTGAAAGTGTATTATTAATAATATAGCGTGTCCAAATTGCACCAAATTCGACACTGCACTTCCCTGGGTCTCGAGCGACACATCCGCCAAGTGCGACGTGGATTCGACGAACAGCCGTCGAGATAATCGACGGAACGGGAGGCATGCAGACGGGATGGGAGGCAGACAGAGATTCCTGCCTCCATAGCTAGATTATGTATGTAAATGTGACAGATTCAACAGTTCCACAGAATACCAGAGAAGCACACACACACACACAAGCAGAAACAACCACGCAAAGAATAAGACATGACTAATACACGCACACACATGCACGCACGCACGCACGCACGCACGCACGCACGCACGCACGCACACACACACACACACACACACACACACACACACACACACACACACACACACACACACACACACACACACACACACACACACACACACACACACACACACACACACACGTCAGCTCTCCCGGGGAGTTGCACAGCCTGGCTCAATGGCTCAGAAAACCTTGAAAAAAATACCAGTCCGCCATATAGACGTTCCAAGAGCTGACTTCTTCCCACTCAAACCAACGCCTCAGCGTGTGTTCAGCACACGCTCACAAACAAATCCTGGGAAAACATCAAATATTGAAAGTAAAATAAAAGAAACCTCATAAAAACAACACGCCCAGAATAGATCAAACCCAAGTGTGTCAACAATCTCCTTTCCCCCTCCCTTTGCCGCTCGTTTGTTGTGTTTATTCTGCGGCGAGGTGTTTTTACGCCAAATAAATGACAGTACATCTTGATGTACTGCACTGTCTCTGCTGCGAGAGCGGAGTCAACTTAACTCTGGCTCACCCATCTTTCCCCGGGTAGATTTTATGGATTAGCTCTCCCCCTCTCCCCTCTTCATCATCTAAATGTACCCCCCACCCCACACACGCACACACACACACAGGTTTCAAGCTGTGTGCCGTGCGTGTGCATGACAGCGAGCCAACAACAGAGTGCCGCCAGCATACCGCAGAGGAACCAGGTGGAAGAGAGAGACCCATTAACCCCCAGCCCCCCCCCCCCCCCCCCCCATCTCCATCCCCCACATGTTCACCACTATTCATCTGTGTCCATGGAGGACAGAGGACCCCCACGGTAACACCTGGTTGGGCTTGCATAGGTAACGTCCGCTTTGGATCTGCGTCGCAAGGGGACGAAAGCGACGGATTGGCCGCTGCGATTTTTTTTTGGGGGGGGGGCGATTTCTGAATGGGAGCGTAGGGGATTATCGGGGGTGGGGGGAGATGATGACTTCCTCCACCACGGGACGTGTGAATTAATGCGGGTATCGTCATGCAGCTGTGCGGCCCGGCTAAGGACATCAAAGTCATGTAATGCAGCCATGACTGTCTGAAGATTATTTATACACACACAGACACAGACAGACACACACACACACACACACGCACACACACACACACACACAGCATTCTCGTCAATGTAACCGATTAGACAGTAGTGTCACAGACCAACGGAGCAATCAAAGTCCTTTTCTATAAGACAGAAACACAACTTTCAAGGGTACAGGAGATGAAGAGTAAACGACTTCAAAAGACTTTTTGAAGTCCCGCATTTGGCGGTCGCCCATTAGCCAGGAATTATTTGCATTGGAGGATCCAGTGGACTGTGTCATATGTTTTCAGTGCCAAGGGGCTGACGTTTTACGAGGAACCACAGTGCCAACATTTCGTTTTTTTCTTCTTCTTTCTGTCTTCAAGACAATTTAGAGGAGAAAAGACAGTTTGGTGTGAAATCGAGGATAGAGGTACAATAGCAGCGGCATTCAGAGGGGTGAGATGGTGGCCGGGGATTAACTGTCAGCAGGATTGCTGAGGGACTCTCAAAGATGGCGGTGGTGGCGCTGTTCATTTTTCAATCTTCAGGGGGTAACATTATTTTTCATTGTTTTGAGTGTGTGTGTGCGTGTGTGTGTGTGTATGTGTGCGTGAGAGATATTTGGCAGAGAAATCTGGGTGTAAACATGAAACTATTTAACTGTGCTTCTCGATGGCTACAGTGGGATAAGGGGAGAAGAGGCAGAATTGATGTAGCCATTACAGCTATTTCTCTGGGGGAAAAAAACTAAAATAAAATGTTATTGTATGTTGTTTTTATGAGGCCGTTTGGGTCTGAGTGAACATGACTCAGCAGCCGGGACTATCTGACAAAAAAAACATGTCTTCAAGGTTGACAGAGAGCAAGGCAAAGTTTAGTTTGCAATGCCCCAATACAACTGTCTCTTTTCATTAGCTGCTCTTGTAGGTCTTTACTCCAAAACATAATAACAATAATACAATTGTATTTTCCTCGACAGCCTACTCGACTTCTAGATTGTCCTGTCCTTCAGACAGCAGACAGAGCGCATTTTAACTTTTCTCCAGCAAAATCAACAAATATGGCCTCCAACCCCACCAGCACAGGCTGGAGGACCGGACCTCGAGGCAGCAGACTAGCATCCATTCATTGATCCATCCACCCACCCACCCATCCAACACACATTCGACCGCCACTCGCTCGGAGAGAAAAACAAAGACCTGGCGCAGGTTAGAGAAAAAAAAAAATCCTTATTTGCTTCAAACTGCAGCAGCCAATTATGTACTGCACATCAGCCCCAGATACACAGATACACAGACACACAAACACACTAACCCTAACTGAACAGAGGGTCCCCATGCAGACACACAAAACCAAATGCAACTCTCAAACAGTCTCCTTGAGAGGGCATGAGGTATTTTGCAAAAACTTCCCTGCGCTAGGACACCTGCCAAGTCTCAATGCAGGTAATAATAATAATGTTGTGTTTGGATGTGTGTGCATGTGCATGTATGTGTGTGCACGTGGAAAGCAGGTTCATGGTTTGGGCACATCTAGCATCCCAGACTGCTGTTGTTTACGTTGTGAGCAATGTCCTTGGTGCTTGCGTGTGTGTGTGTGTGTGTATATGTATGTGTGTGTGTGAGCACACGCGCGCCCGTCTCTCCCCTCTGATCCTCTCCACTAGCCCGCCGCAGGCGCAAACACAGCACAGGTGTCATCCTGCTTCTTCCTCTCCTTTCTTTCTGGACTTTTTCAATCCCCCCCCCCCCCCCCCCCCCCCCCGCCCGATTCTCCTTTCACTTTCCAAATCTCATTTTTCTCTAAGCCTATCCACGGATAATGTTTTTTTAAGAGGGTTTGGAAGCAAACGTGTAGATAGGCCTCCTAAAGCTTTGTGTGCTTCTCTGGTATTCAAAATTACTTGCCTAGCGCCCCCCCCACCACCACCACTCCCCTTTCATCACTTCTCAGACATAATGTCTCATGTGAGCATTGTTGCAGCCGGCGCCTTTCCTCAGCGTTCCCCTCAATATCACCCGCCGCCACTCGGAGGGCTTTTAAAAGCGGATGGTAATGGATGTGAGCACAGCTTGTTATACAGACTGTTGTTATAGAGGAGGGGGGGGGTGGGGGGTGACTACAGACTCAGGGTGCTATCTATTCAAATGGGAGTGTGTCATGGCTGGCCTGGATGGGCAACACAAAAGATGCGCGTGTTCATTTTAATATGGGGGGGGGAACAAAACAAAGCAAAGCCTACGGCACTGAATATTTTTTTAGATTCGATTTTAATATGAACAAGTAAAATAAGTAAAGAAAACAAATATATATAAGTAAAGAAGAAAAATAACAAAAACCAATCAAATAAACTGCTAAAATATACAGCAAAACCTCAATAAACATTTCATGTCTGAACAAGAGTAGGAAGAAGTGAATACTTATCAAGTCCTACCACCTTTTTTTTCATATTTTATCAATAAACGTAATGTTAAACATGAATATTTCAACTTTCCGTCAAAGTATTCACCAAACACAACTCGATAAAACCAACCAAATGATATTTTGTATGAATATACATGTCAGGCATGTGGGCTAGCCCGGGGCTAGCCTTTCCACTGTGCGCCGCTACCAGGTAGCACAGTAGCGCTGCATAAACATAGCCACTGAGCTCACACAGCTCACCGAAGAGCACTGTGGGTGCTGAAGTGTATCGCTGTATGGCAAAAAAAAAATGTTGCTTTCGGCTTTTTAGTGACTTTCTTTCCCGTTTGGGGTAAATAAAAATTGTAGCGTTTATATAAAAAAAAGCAAAAACGACATAGGTCAAAGGAACAGTGAGGTGTACATAAAAATATACCAGAGGTATTCGCCATTGAGTGAAATGTGGGGTTTATGATTGAGAGATTTTACGGTCACACAAAAAGAGATTTTGAGCCCCGTTAAGGATGTGATTTACAAAGTGGAAAAAATAACAAAAAAGAAGCTCTCTTCTATGTGAAATAAATGTTTTATGTTCTGGAAAAAGCGACACCGCAGGAGAGAAAGACCTTTCCAGAATCACATTAATGCAGTTCGATAGGCACTAGAAAAGTAAGTGATATTACCATAACAGTATTATCACCGGCTTTACGCTATAGCTCACATTTGTTGAACTTAACAAGGTTCACAATAGACTGCACACACACACATACACGGCAAAGTCCCAAATACACACATGTACGCACACAATCACACACACAGATGACATTTATTACATTGCTACTTACTTGATGTAATAGGGGACCTTGTTCTGAGAAACTGCTCGTTGCCAGGGCAGCTGTACAGAGGCTGCAGAGGTGGATGATAATGGAGAGAATTATATATAGATTAGAGAGATAGGGAAAGTTAAGTGAGCAATGCATTTAAAACCAGAATCATTACGTACTTCTACATTGGAGAAACGTAAAACGTGAAATGTAACATGCTTGACCTAATGGAGAGTGTCAGGACTGCGATTTTAAATCGAAGGTCGATTGAAATGAGCTTTCGATTTCGATCAACAAAATCAAAAGCAGGATTTTGTTGTGGGGTGCCCCTGTCATCTAGTGGCTCTTCTTTTTGTTTTTGTGTTTAACCGTTTGTTGTGAATTTGGTGAAATGTGTTTTTGTTATATTTTAAATAGGACTGTCAACGTTAACGCGCTAACGTTGTGATTAATCTGGAAAATTTAACGGGCATGCATCGCATCCATCTAAAAAGGCCAGTACCTGTGTTAATGCGTCAAAAAAAAGGTAAAAAAGGGAGCAGGAAACAGTGGAAAGAGTATAAGAAAGAAAATTACAGAAATAGGATTATTGGATACTGCAGTTAGTCTATACTTCAATTTCTTTGGATACAGCAGTCTGTTTTTTGAGATGCATCATTTCTTGGGATTGAGTTTGCCATGAGTTGTGATTTGAGCATATTGGTAAATGTTTGACCGTGGATTGTTTCAGTCCGTTGTTTTGTGTTAATGCTGAAAAAGGTTGGACACACTACATTTTTGTTCTTAATGGATTTTCAATAAAATATACTTTATTTGCATAAAGCAAGCATATTTTGTCCACTCCCACATTGATAAGAGTACTAAAAACTTGGAAAATGCCCTTTACGGTATATTTTGAACAGGTAAAAAATGTGCGATTAATTCACGATTAATCACAATTAACTATGGACAATCATGCGATTAAATATTTGAATCGATTGACAGCCCGAATGTATTAAAATTTGACCATATGGCCTTAGTGTGGTACATTCCTAAAGAAATATAGTGGTTATATCACACATACCATGTAGCCTATCTTTTTAAGAATGTGAAGTTGTCAGGGCATAACACCACTGATCTGTTGATCTTTACCAATCAAGACTCGATAGTCTAACAATGGCATAGCCGTCAGTGCTGGACTTTTTTTTTTTCTTTTTTTATAAAATAAATATAAAATCGAATCGACATTGAGCTTAAAATCGTAAGTCAAATCAAATCATGGATTTGGAGAATTGTGACACCCCTAGTTTACATGAATATTGCACTGTTAATATACAGCCAAAGAGACACAGATGGAGAGCAAGGAAGAAACATTATCCAGTGACAGATTAAGACTGAGAAGCAGCCAAGCTGAAATGCTGCGTGACATTCACAAAAACAATGTGTGGCGAGAAGCTTTTTTAAGACGGTTTCGTGCGGCCCCCGCCATCTTATGACCCACGCAAATGCCAAATAAGGTAAGATGGAAAATGAGAAAGAGAGGCAGAAACAGAGGGACAGAAAGCTAAAGAAAGCTGGAGAAAAGAGTGACCCACACAAATAAGGTACGATGGAGAGAGAGAGAGAGAGAGAGAGAGAGAGAGAGAGAGAGAGAGAGAGAGAGAGAGAGAGAGAGAGAGGGGAGGAGAGAGAGAGGGAAAGAGAGGCACAGAGAGAAACAGCAAGAGAGAGAAAGAGAGGGACATAGAGAAGGAATGGGAGAGGGACAGAAATATACATAGAGAGAGAAAGTATAAACAGGGGGAGATGGATAGAAAAAAAGGGCGATGGATAGAGACAGGGAGACGGAGAGAAAGTGAGTGACAGAGAGACAGAGGCGGATAGAGAGAGAAACAGAAAGAGACTGATCGAGAGAAACAGAAAGAGACTCCAAGAGACTGACGGGGGCGTGATAAGACCTTATGGCTTCACATTGGGGGATATTAAGCTACTGGTGGGCTGGCGCTTGGGGTGAGAAAAAAGATGGTGGTGGCAGCCATGCTGCGAGCGCGCTTGCTCCAGTTAGCCGGGACGCTGCTGGAATGCACACCTGCCTAGCACCTCGATAGTAGGCATTTTGTACCCCATGACCCCAAGTGTACAGAAAATAACCACCCATTCTGGCCATTAAGAAAATGAAAACACATGAAACCCTAATAGTTCAACGATCACTCACATTAGAGAAGCAGCGCAGCGGGAAAACTGGACATTTTGTTTAATGTTCTCGTTGCTGCATTTATCTTCTCTATCTCTTCTCTCCCTCTCTTTCTCTCCCTCCCACTTGCCCTCTGTTAATGACCACTCTCAGGACAGAGGAAGTGAAGGTGCTCCATGCAGCGGCATAATTAAGCCATGCATTATTCAAAAGTAAATGGCCCCGTCTGCAAACAGCTCTGCTGCGTGTTAGGTCATGTATGTGTGTGTATGTGTGTGTGTGTGTGTGTGTTTTCCACATCCACATGCTATTCCTCAAAACTTACAGGATTCGCCAACTGTGCGGTGTGAAAGACGCATAGAAGAAGCATTAAAACCAAGAAGATTGGGGAAAGAAAGAAAAAATAAATAATCAAATATACGAAGATGTTGTCTGGCGTTGTACCGCACTGAGCCAGTAAAGACAAAGACCTGTTGAATGAGGTAACGTGTGTGTGTGTGTGTGTGTGTGTGTGTGTGTGTGTGTGTGTGTGTGTGTGTGTGTGTGTGTGTGTGTGTGTGTGATGTACTCACTGGACAGGAAGTGTTGGGAGGATGGTCCGAAATCTCGATGCGCTTCCTGAAGGAGCTTCAGTCTCTCCTCCACTGCCACCTGAGGAGACGAGAGGAGATGAGACGAGAGGAGACAAGATGAGAGGAGGAGACGAGAGGAGACAGAACAGGAGAGGACATGGTCAGCCAGATCCAAAGTAGTAATACATACCGTCTACTGAGCAGGATAAGTCTAGTGGGGTGTTTGACTCCCAGCCCTATATCAATAGGTATGTGAGTCAAACACATACCTATTGATATAGTAAATGGCAAGGATAGTAATAGAAAAGCAGACAAAGTTCAGATGACCTTCGAGTTGAATTCACCTATTTTGTTTTTGTACAAATACTAATACAGTCATACTAATACAGTAACTAAGAACAAGTGTAATTATAAGTATAACTGTACTCATCAATAGTATGTAGTTATTAAACATGCTTATATACAAATGCATATAGTGCAGAACTAATGCTATAACTACATAGAAAATAGTCAATAAACAAGTACATGAATGGAAGGTGAGAGCCCCTGAGCACAGAACTGAATGCAAATATGTATTTAAATCACATTGCAACTAACATCACATCTTTATGCCTTTAGCCTCTCTGTTGACTCACTGCTGAGAACTACCTCTCTATTCTTAGCTTCTATGGAAACACTGAATGAACACAAGAGTCAACAGCAGCGGTGCTAACGATAGATGGAAGCGGTCCAAGGCTACTTCATTATACGCGATCGCTACTGCCGTGGCCTTTCAGGAGACCTTTCCCGTTCTGTCTAATTACTGTAGATCCGGGGAGGCACATTCAGAACCAAACGCCGAATCTATGATTTACAATACTTTCACAAACACCAGCTTTCAGTGGCGCTCCCCAACTGATGGCTGAAAATAAAATGTAAAAATGAAAAAAATAAAAATAAAAATATGAAACGTAGCAATAATTCGGCGGTGGTAGTATCGCTTTGCTGGACTTGCAGACACACACAGGTTGATTGTCCGTGCGTGTGCTGTTTTCTAAGCAGTGTATCTGTCTATAACGTGACTTTGTGGTTATTGTGTTCCATCAGGCATGTCATGATATTATTGACAGCCTGTGTTGTCAATAGAATAGGCTAATCCACACATGCACACGCACACACATACCCACACACACACACACAGGAGGTGACCCTGGACAGCTAAAGTCCCTCGGGGTCGGGGGGGGGCGCGGTGGGGGGAGTGTAGAAGTAGATAAACGGAGATATATATGACTATATCTAAAATGTGATCGAAACGTTGACATTGGTGAAACTAAACACCTTGGGATTAACATCCAGTGTGCGGACTGTACTCTGTCACGTGCTACTGGGCTGTCTCTGCCGAGGAGGAGGAAACCAAAACCTTGGCTCAGCTTTTTCCAGACGACCGCTGGTGCGTCGCCCGCGTGTCAGACTCATTAAAACTCTGTCATTTAGTATTCGTTTTTTATTTGACAAGCTGCACGACTCCCACGCCTACCGCTTCCCCTGTCTGATCACCCCGACGAGCTCCTCTCTTCAGGGCCGCAGGCGCTGGCCGCGACCCCAGGAAAGGATATTAAATACAAACTGGCCTATCTGCGCTGGGACTAAATGGATTCCCTCCAGTGTCTGGAGGCTGTCATTTGTCTATCTGTCCTTTGCTCCATGCCCTTCAGACCGTTGCCTCCCCCGGCCCGGGCTGCGTGCCCCGGGCATCCTCGTTGCCACAGGCCACAACACACACACCCACAGGATGTGGCCTATAGCCCGGGCTGGCCTTAGCAACAACAAGCTAACAATTAAGATAGAGTAGCTTAGTTACACTTTGTTCAAGCTTTGTCTAATGTTATTGTCCAATCGGCCATGTAATACTGCCTATATGCAAGTATACTTGAGGAAGATGGCTTACCCCTACCTGCTCTTCAATGAGTTGCCTGTGTATTCGCTGTGAGACCCATTTAGTCGCAGTGTACCGTGTCTCCTCAGCCTAGCATACCAAATCACTACATGATGGAAGTATGACTCAGAATGTCTTCTATAAATACTGTACTCTTAAGAACTTTACTTGAAACACGTTTACAGTTAAAACCCATGGTACAAAAAAACGTTTCACTGTGGCTCGCCGCTTTGAACATTGGCAGGGGGTGGGGGGGACTTCTTAACACAGGATCCTGAGGGGCAATCCACTCCCTTAATCACACACAAACACTTTCCTGCACAGATGGATCAATACGCGGTACGCACAGAATGGGAAAGAAGCGTCAGTCGGTACAAAGACACAGTGATGAGAGGGCACAGGACCGGGAGAGAACGCGGGAGAGAGACGGAAATAAACAGAGAGAGAGAGATAGCAAGAGATTAAAAAAAAGGTTAATAAAACAAGTAAGAGATACGATAAAATATTAAAGGACATACTTCTAAACAACGTCAGACTAGGCTGGGAAGTAGGAAGAGAAACGGTACACCAAATAAAAATCCACAACAATAATATATAATGCGGCGTTTTTGCCTCACCTATTTAACTGTCGACCCTGTTGACGATATTAGTAACACTTTGAAACACAGATGGCAGTTAGAAAAGTGGCATCTGTGTATCTGTACTAAAAATATCCCCTTTCCATCTGCAAATAAATCCAACATGTCTTGTGTAGGGTGCATAATATGGAGGGAGTATGGTGGGAGTATGGATGAACTATGGTGGGAGTATGGAGGGAATATGGTGGGAGTATGGAAGGAGTATGGAGGGAGTATTGTGGGAGTATAGAGGGAGTATGAAAGGAGTATGGTGGGAGTATAGTGGGAGTATGGACGAAGTATGGACGAAGTATACCTGTAGAAGCTTCCAGCGTATGTTGAGCTGGTCCAGCTGCCTGGAGGCGGTGGAGGACAGCTGGACGTCCAGTGGGGTGAGGTCAGCCGACAGCTCATTGACCAGCCGCACGTCCTGCCTCAGTGGGGCCACCTCCTCCTGGAAGGCCTGAATGGGGGAAAAGCAGGGGGAGACGGTTGCCGTGGTGATTACTCACTCCATTAGTTTTAGTTATAGACACTTGACGTAAATGTCATCCATTTATTAGGCATGGAACTGCTTGGAAGTGGCGAGGGAGAGCATCTGCTAAATGACTGAATAAATGTTAATGGAAATCTTTTGGGCAATGGAGATCGTTAGACTGTTCCAAACCTCTCTCTGCTCTCAGGGGTTGTGTTTGGTTACTACCAGCTTGGAATGAACGATGATGAACCAGCCCCGAGTGGACATGCAATACCATAATAGTTTGAGTTGATTAGTGAAACGCTGATGCCGGTAATAATGGTTCCCATTCGTTTTCCCAACGGTGGTTTCTACAGCTGAATGTTTCAAACTTTCTTTTATGGGCATTATCTCCTTGGAGATTACTTCATCAGGCAGTAATGCATGCATGGTAAAATAAAAGATACATGGGTCAACATATGAAAACAAAATACATTGCACTCTCTCATTAGACTAGATGCACATAACAAAACCAGAAAACTAAAACAAGACAACTTAGATAAATAACTTTAAATAACTATAATTATACATAGATTTTGAAATGGATCGGTCGGCCCACCGGGCAGGCAGGTAGTTCGATCCATCAATCGTACATCTGAGTGAACTCCCACTGATGTGATGTCACCATGGGGAAGGTTTTTGAAACGGTTTGAAAGTGGCCAATCTGTCAACATCACACCGGGTGACTATAAAATAGGAGCCCCTTCAAAGAAAATACTTTCTGATTTCTGAATTGGGTCAAAAGTGACCCAAGTCTCACCGTGGTCCTCTCGATGTGGTCCTGCAGGGAGTCGATGAGCAGGTCCCCCACGGGCTGCCAGCCCTCCTTGGCCTCTTCGGCGCGGGTCAGCCGCAGGTCCAGTTGATCCATGGAGCTCTGCAGCTCCTGGAGCCGCTCCAGGGCCTGCTCCACCTGGTTCTGCCAGACGCCCACGTGACCCGCCAGCCTCTCCCAACGCTCCCTCACCTCCCCCGTCTGCTTGCGGATGGCTCGGGCCACGCCGCGGGCCTTCTCCTCGGGGGTGAGGTCTGGTGGGAGGGATGGGGGGGTGGGAGAAAAGAACCATGGAGGTCAGCGATTTAATGGGAGGGAGGCGGAGAAAAGGGTGTTAATGTCAAGAGAGCAGAGGAGTGGAGCTGGGAGTTAGCTGGCATTTTATTGATCGCTTTAGGGGTGAGGTGGAGGGAGGGGGTTTGCCCTGTGGAGGGAGCAGGTTGCCACAGTACAGGGCCCAGGGATCGACCCCCATGTCCGTAGACCACGTCAAGGGTACTGGCTGGGATATAGCTCAGCTGTGATACAAAGCTGTTGGATTCACAGAGGCTGGTTCTTTTCACAACCCAAAATGAAACGGTGCGTGGCCTTTGATTGTGAGAGGGAGATCGGGACAGAGAGAGTGAGAGAGACAGAGACAGAGAGAGGGACATAGAGAGGGGGACAGAGAGAGAGAGAGAGAGAGACAGACGGAGAGAGAAATACGATGAGGATACGATAATTACCGTGAGGCATTCAGGTGTGATAGGGAGGAGAGCATGAATATGTTAACTGTGGTAAGTGAGCAAAGAGAATAGTGCAAATAGAGAATGGATTGGCGAATAAATGGACAGGTTAGAATAGTAGAAACATGATTGGAAAGAGGTAGAAATGTAGATGGACTTAGAGTCATATCACTGTCAGCAGGACTGTGATTAAAAGAGCAGTCCAGTCCCTTATGGCACACGTCTCGATTTAACCGCCGTTTTTCATGCAAAACAGGAAACAAGTCGGGGAATGTGTGAAGACAAGATAGTGCCCCTTCTTTGATAAGAAAATATTGAGAGGTACACACGAAATTATGAGATTAGATTAGGAAAGGGTATGTGCCGTGTTTGTTTTGACGGCAGCAGCAATGGATGAGTGAATTGAGGGCCAAAACAAACTTGCTGTGATCAGTGTCTCAAATCACCTTCTGGACGTTTTGATATTACACATCGAAGAAGATCACAGGCGCCAAGTCAGAAGGCCCCAGTGGTTGGAAGGCCCCACCACACTCCTGTACACAGTTCCCCCCTTGGGCAGGTTTTAATTATTTACACAGAAGGGGCTGCTGTTTGACAGGAAATGAGTTTAATTTACCCAGAATTCACTTGCACCAGGCACATGCCGGGCCCTTGGGTCCAGAGATGGAATGCATAATGAGTTGCTGCTTGTTTAGTTACAAGTTGCTATCTCTTGGACCGCTGATCCCATGCTCAAAATTTGGTAGGAAGTTTCGAGAAGCCTTCAGTGGGGAAGCTCAAGTGCTAACGTGTTGAGCGTTTTCATATCAAATGTCAGCTCTGTTCTGTTGAAAGTTGTGCAAAGAAATTGTCCAGCAAACAGACAATTTATGAAAATGAATATTAATATAGGGCTTTCTATTGTAAAAAAATGTGTTCTTCAAATGTCACTAAAATGACCAAACTGGCCCTTGGACCGGATTGGTTGTGAAGTGGTAAGCATGATACTGTCCTGCTTGGCCCAGACTAGAGTCCATAATCACCTGTCTTGGGTTGCAGGTTCTTGCGTGGCTCGGCGGGCCCCTCGATGGGCTGGTCGGCCAGGAACGTCCGCGCTTGGTCCAAAGTAGTGATCACTAAATGCTCGCGCTCCTTCAGCTCCGAAAGAAGCACCTGCAGAGAAAAAAGGAACACAAAAAACTAAATGTAAGCTTAAACTACAACAAGGCTCAACTAGTCTGACTCACCGGATGTAGGTTGTTGGTATAAGCCTGCCATTGAGCGACTATTTCAGTCGGCCTTCTTCTTGCCTTCCGCTATCCGAGTGTTACCATTTTCAAAGCCCCCGTCACTACGTGAAACCACAACCTCTGAGCGAGCAACCTACACGCTGAAAATGGTAAATCACAGTCGACTTATGTCTTTTACTGTTTTATGTGGCATTTTCTTTTGCAGAGATTCAGCCATTTTAATGCCTCCCTCCCCACATGTAAATGTTCCACCAAAACAAGTCCCCCCCTCGACACTATTTTGCAAGGGCACCGTTGCTGCATCCTCGGCTTAGCGCTGCCCAAGAGGATTGTGATTGGTTATAAATACAAACAAGACAGAGCATTTGTACCCCTATACCAGAATGATAGTGGCTTCAGCCAGACCTTTCTCCAGTGCTGAAACAAAGTGTGGGTCCAGTCTGAGTCTGTCAAAGGACGGTATTTAATACAGACCCACAAAACAACGGAAAACAAATCAAGTGAAACAAATAATAGGGTCTTTTAATAGTTCCCAGGGAAGGTGCATTTGTTTGACTTTTGATTGTCTCCTGACATTATCAATGCCGGCACATTGTATCAAAATCCCCACTATCAAAATGCCAATAAGGCAACCTTTCACAGTACATTAAAGGTGGTACTTTGGATTCATTTACGGCGCTAAGAGCATGTGTTGGCGTTGGGCTTTTGAATGTCGTAAACAAATCTCTCGACTGTGAGTCGAGAGAAAAGTGAAAATCAGAGAAAGAGCAAGCGGGTGAGAGAGCGACTGAGAGAGGGTGAGAGAAATTGACATGCATAGAGATAAAAAGGCAAGAGAAAGGCACAGAGTGTGGGTGAAGATGAACGGTAAAATAAACCATTTCCTTGGGGTCAAAAGTCTGAGCACTTCCTCCCCGCAAAGCCATTATTGAGACGTCTAGTAATAATTCATAACCACCATTATTGAGACGGCTAGCAATAATTCATAACCGTCACGTTCAATTGCAGGCCAGCTAACACAGCAGCAGTAACTGGTTTTCAATCAACAGCACACACACACCGCAAGCAGACGGGACCCAACTCTTTCACACCACACACACACACACACACACACACACACACACAAGCAGCACTCCTTGACGTCTTCAAGAGAATAAACCCCCCACACACACGCACAGTGTGTGTCCATTGAAGACTTGCAGGGTCAATGTCCTAACACCCTCTCCCTGATATTGAATCCTCTGCTGTGTGCCAGTCCACAGCTTCTGAGCACAATCGGCCTAGGTCTCACTCTGTGTGGCACTCTTAATTATTCCCTTTTTAATATCAAGAGTGCGATGTCCACAAGGCGGGGGGGCGGGGGACTCTGGCGCCCACCCGAGTGTGTTATTGCTTCACTATGAGACGGTGTAGTCCGGGAGACGCTACGCGACAGCAACTCAACCGGCCGGAAAGGCTTGCTTCTTTTGTAGGCATTTTCGACAGACGTGGGGGGTTGTTGAGCAGCACCAGTATTGTGATTGTTTCTCACCCGTGCACGCAACATTGCCCAGAATCGATAGGCTGTTAAGATGACTACAAGCTGGGACGAGCGGGATGCATGTTATTATTTCTTCCTTTCCTTCAGGAAAAGCTGTTATTGGGTCCCAAGCAATGAGGTGACAGACCATTAGGATTGACAGTCTGATTTGAGAGAACAATTGCTCAGACGTTGATATTCAAAGGAAGCGTTTGAGAGCCAATCAAAGTTATTTGGCCCTCTACAAGACATGGGTTTTAAAACTTCTGTTTTCACCTTGAAGGCTTTCAGACAGTATCGGCGATCCTACAATGTGATGTATTTCAAAGTAAAAGAGCAAGTTAGGTTAAGTCAGGAGGGGGAGGGATGTGACTTTGACATTCAGGATTTACTGGACAACAGTGGATGGCAGTAGACCTACTGCTTACTTACAAAGTAGATCAGGGTGGTAGGGTGCTATAATTGGCTGCCATGTCTTGCCCTCCCGACATGAAAATGTATCAGTGCACGTTCAGGTGATGATTGCTTCCTTGTCTCAGGGAAATGGGGGGTAATGAGGTGAGGTTAAAATAAAAAAACTGAAACACTGATTTGCATTCTCTTATTGTCATTATTTTAGTAGGCTGAGAGAAGGTCATGCATTTTATCACTTATCCGGTCTACAGTAAAGCAATTTTCTTTCTCGCTGCCTATGAGCTGTACGTCAGTTAATAGTCCCTGGAGTGAGAAGAACAAGAACATGACAAGAACAACAACAAAGACTAGGAGAATTATTATGGAGATTTTGATGAAGAATTTGACAAAGCAATATCCAAAACAACGGAAACGGATATCCCTCTATGGGAAGTCTTGACCTCTCTCTCACCAATATACTCAAGCACCTCATTCCAGGCGTTCTGCCGTGAGATGAGACCGCCTGGGACTGAGGTTAGAGTAGGAGCACAGTATGGTTTGTATGCCAACAAATTAATTTAAAAAAAAACATATTATATATATTACATATATATATTACATATATATATTACATTTTGGGAGACCGCAGCGGCCATTTCTACCCCACTGAAATTTGCTCCGGCACTCTTGATTGACTCTCCTACCGAGCAAGAATTAAATCACCTAGAAAACTCAATTAGAGGAAATGTAACAGGTAGGTAGCAGGCAGAGGACCAGAAGAGAACGACACTGAGTGAGTGACTATAGAAGGAGGACTATGAATGAGGAGGACGGCAGGACGAGAGGGGTGCTCTAGAAAGAAGGAAAGAAGATATCGATGGAGGGCGGATAGGTGAGACACCTTATTGTAGCAGGATCCAAGTTCGCAGTATTTTGTCCTCAAGTCAATACAAGAACTATGTTGATGTTATAATTATGGTTTAGTATGACTTAGAATATGTCAGGTCAGCAATCTCCCTTAGTGACCCAGAATGGCCCTAAAGATGGGGCAATTAGTCATTAGTTGGGAACAGGATAGTCTAGTGGTTCCCGCTCCCAGCCGAGCGGTTCTGGATTGGATCCCCAACGTCCGCGAGATGATGTAATCCCCGTACCTGCTCCTAAATCACATGTATCCCTATTCGCTGTCTTTAGTTTTGGCTTTGGATACAAGTGTCTGCTAAATAGGTAGCAGATGAGGTGTCATACCCCCCCCACACACACACACACACACTATGTAAAGCGCTTTGGGTGTCTTGAAAAGCGCTATATAAATGCAATTTATTATTATTATTATTATTATTATTATTATTATTATTATTATTATTATTAAATGACTAAATAGTACATGTAGATGCCACTACATTTAATTTACACTACATGCTAGATCTATACTTCGGACTCTGTCAACACCAGCAACTGTTCCTGCATCATCTTACAGCTTTCCGACAGATTCAGGAAATCCAAGGACACATGGGGCATTCCCTTTTGAAAAGCATGGCAAGGCACCAAATATAAAATGTGTACTTCTTTGAGAGAAAATAAAGCTTCCCTTTTCTTCTTTAAACCAATCCCAGTTTGCTTGAGAGTGATAAAGCCATGACTCTGGTAGCCAACAGCTCAAAGGAGATTGCTCACTTCAGCCTTCTACCCCCCTTTCAACACAGCTCCTTTTAACTACTTGGGCCCACATGGGAAAACGTATGCAATCTTTTCCTGGGAATCTCTGCAGGCCAGCAATAAGACAAGACGGGATTATGGGACACTTCAAAATACAATTTATTCCTTCTCTACCTTAAAAATCTGCCCGTTTGTTACTTGTCATAGGTGGGTGACCTTGTTGGCTGGGCATGTGTGTGTATTTTTCGGTCTCTGTACATGAAGCCCAGGGTAGCAGAGCAGTGAGTCTTATCTCTGCACGCCTTGTGCTGTCGGGAGGATAAGTGGAGACGATAGCATCGCGAAACGGCTACTTTTAAAGCTGAGCCAAAATTTGCCTCTTCAATTACGTCAATTAAAGTGTATTCTTCGACGGAAAATGCACCAAAGGATAAAAAAACCATCTTTTAAAATAAGAAAGAATGTTATTAAAAAAAAGGGGTCTATATAATACAAGCTTAATACAAGTATGTATCTGTATCTAGATGGAGCATTCTGCAAATACCTGTGAGAATGAAAACCATAAGCCTTTCAATTCATGTTCATGTGGCAGAATTTGAAGTCAGGTAAGTGCACTACAAGAGACAGTTTAGATTACATTTACATTTGTATGGTTTTAAATTTGTAGCAAATAGTTCTTATTGTTACTTTTTCTTTTGTCAAACCAATCCCCTCCAAACAATTACAGAAAATGGGCAAAAATAGTGGCCTAGCCCAGGAGCACAGTAGCCCCAAAATGTATTTCCCTCTCACGATCCATCTTGTTCACGTGCCGATGGTGCTAATCAATCACATTGACACATGATTAAAGTGGCTTTGTGTGCTCATTTGGATTGTTAGCTTCACTTTGTGACAAGGTGATTATGCTAGCTTAGCATGCATATTGCCTCAATAGGTAGCTAATGGTTAGCTTGGTCAAGCAGAGACTATGGCAACGATAAGCAGTAAATAGGAAGTCAAAAACAATTACTTTTCTTGTTCCTCATCAATTCCAGCTTTCTATGCGATGTAATTGGTAGCCCCTTTTTTTCTGCAATAACCATACGGTTTACCGCCAACGTAGCCGAACGGCAACTGTTGCTGAAAGATAAAATAGTCATTACGAGTGCCCACAAGCACCCTGTCCCTTGTTCTATCATCTCATCCTAAAAGCTGTTAATTTAATACAGCTGATGGATGGGTTTAATCAGTTGGACGCTGACACTGGCCTTTCATTGGATAATTGAATATTGCGATTAATAAAAGCCAAGTGTGGCCATATCAGTGGACAAAAACGCAAATGCAAATCGATAGCAGGGTGTGAGGGCAAAGGGATCAGACAAGGTGAATGTATCCCTATCGCCGCTGCTAAAAAAGAATCAAAAAACGAAACAAAGGAAAGCAACTGTTGTGTATTGGGTGTATTGAACTATTAAATACATGCGATAAAAGTGAAACAATAAAAGTGCATAAATGCAATAAAAATCGCTTCTAAGAAAGCTTGAATAAAGTTTCAAACATATATTTCTGGTTTATTTTCCATCCGTAAAAAGCTTATCAATCACCATCTCCACTTTGTGTCCTCTCCTACTCCCTTCGACATCCTCCAATGACTACTTCCTGTCCGTCGCTCCACCACTTTCTCATGCCTGCCTTGATGCTCGCACACAAGGTTGCCTACACCCCCATCTTCTCTCTGCCTAGTTAAGTGGCTTAGCCTAGCACTCTCAGCTTCCCCAACACTTTCAACAGCTCTCTCTAAGCCTTGCCTACCCTTACAGCTAGTGATTTCGTACATGTATACATTTCTCTCATTATTCTGACATCACGCTCTGAGCTGACGTGGGCTGAGGATTATATTAAGTGCGTAACTACACCGTATGTATACATCCGTATGGATACTTTGTGTTTGGCTATTTTATGAAGAGATGTTTTGCATGGATATGAATGAGAGTGAGAACTCTAATCTACTCGTATGAATGGGTAAGAGAGTGTAGATTAGACCTAGGCAGCGAGAGAGCGAGGGAGAGGTGGAGTGAGGTGGAAAGATGGGCGATTTAAGATAGGGGTGAGATGTTTAAGCTGGGGCACCCAACAGGGTCCCTTAGGTGGAGAGCAGCAGCGGTGACAGCCCCAGGGAACGGCACGGCTCAGAGACAACCTCCCAGCAGGGGGTGTGAGGAGGGGAGGGAGGCAGAGGAGAATGCACTGGAAGGAGTCCTATTCTCCCATGGGTTTCTTTATGTTACCCAGCCCATTCCTCCACTAATGGAGGCTGTCTGATCTGCTAGGCTGAGGCCTCCTTCCTTCCACTCCATCAGCTGTGGGCATTCACCCCCACTCAGGCTCCCACACCTCTGAGGATGGAGTTTCAGAATAGACTGAAGGTGCATCGACATTCGTGCAACTCAAAAGCTAACATCAATGCATAAATGCATGGCGCAGCAGCGGCATTGCCTTTTACAAGGCCGATATGTTAAAGGCCATTATGTAAAAGGCATGCACAGCGGTGGCTTATTCGAGTTTACGTTCACAGCTCATTTTCTCCTGACAGCAAAAAAAAAGGGTATCATGAGTCCAATCCATCTGAAGGCAATTAGGCCACCACACCAACAGCCCCTTCACACTAACCACTGGTTACTGCAAATAACAGGGACTGGGACTTTACACCAGGGACAGGCACTTTAACTATTTTCCATTGGCAAACGGTTAAAGTGACAGAAAGTTAAGAAGTGGCCCGCAACAAGGTGCCAATGACCACTATTATTTGAGGCAAAAGCATAAAGGAAAATGTTGGGAGGGGTAAAGGGATACCGCCACTTGTTATTGACTCCGGTCATGCTGACCACTGCGTGTTAGTCATCTTGACATCCATCATAAGGGGTAGCAGGTGCTTTCTGCTAATGGGAGAGCGTGGGCTTGACGGTTGGTGAAGTGTCAATCCTCATGTATGTATCTTGTTTGATTTGAGTGTTTTTTTAAATAGAATACATGAGAATACATTTGAGAAATAGACAAATAGAAGCATTATCAACATGCTAGTATAAGCAAACTCACCAAATAGAAAAATATACTAATTGATGACTCTGAAAAAGTACATTCAGTACTTTTATGGAGGGAACTCGAACTTCGACTTAAAAGGTTGTTTTTTTTACAGTCTGAAAAATACAAACCAAACCAAAATAGACCTAGAATAGATTTTGAATATTGCTTTTGTTGTCTCTAGCAAAATAACTTGACGCAGCTGGAGCTAACAGACTAGGAAATCCCTAAAAGTCAACAACATTATTATTATTCAGACGACAGCTCTACGGCTATCGGCACAGAGACGTACCGTGCAGTGGTTCTGTTGCTGCAGCAGGGTGGGTACATCTCCTCCGATGGGCATCTGCTTGGCCAGGTCCTCGTCCTTGGCACAGATCCACCTCCACAGCTCCTCCAGCAGGCCCAGCAAGCGGGACCACCGCTCGGCACTCGCCTCCAGGTGGGCCCTGAATCGCATGGAGGAGGGTTTAGAGGAGGTGTCGGGTGAAGACGCTGCCCATTGTCCGCTTTTCCATTTTCATCAGTGCAAAACAAAAAAAAAACTCCAACTCCATCACAAAAACAAACAATTTGTCTGTGTTACTTAATGTTAACTGTAGTTTGATTGTGTGTTTATATATTGAGAGGCTGTGTGCTGCCATGTCACCTGTGTTTTCTCGACTGCCCAAGGCAAATTTCTCCTAAGGGAGACAATAAAGGCTAATCTAATGCTATTAGTTATTTTTATTTGCTAAAAAAAGGTTGAGGTTGGTGGTGCTATTATCTATTTTTATTTCTAGACGTTTCTATTTGGATGGGTACTTGTATTGTATAAGCCTCTTGGGTGCATTTCTGTCTCAACTGCAATGTTTCTACCGTCACTATTCTGCTGTGGAAGAAATGTTATTAATGTAAATCAACTGTTCGTCAATGTGTCGCTTAAAGCTTTATTCTCCACAAACAACGATACAAATGACTTATTTGAGGGTTGAGGGAAAAATCCAACTCACTGGTCAGTGTCCTTGACCTCTCTCACAGACAATACACACATTAAGACTTTTCTCCCAGTACTCCCAATTCATTGGGAGTTGCATTGCAGTCTGTTGCATTGAAAAGGTCAAACAACTCTCCCTCGTTTCGACTCTTTTCATCCGCGTCTGCGCTTAATAACATGGTATGGTGCCAAGGGCAGCGGCATGGGTGGTGGTTGTGCCTGTGGAATATGTGCCGTCGTAAGCACTTTGCTTTGATTTGTTTTGATGCTCTCTTTTGGGGATAGTGTATGTGAACATTGCGCGCATTGAGAACCTCAATTGCCGCTCTCCGTGTTTGTGTTAATTAAACATGCAATGTAATTAGGAGGTAATGGGCCACAGGCAATCAACTCGCCTCACAAAACACAAATATAGCCAATGCGTGCGCACACACACACACACACACACATCAAATTAGCACTTTCTATTAATAATGTGCTTGATATCAACTAGTGAGACTACATATGTATCAACACAAGCATTGATTTTAGATACATCCATTATTGAACAGATCAAAGGATTTCCAACCATGAATAGTAGTAGCCAATTAACCCTACTATTCAACCAATAGATTGGTCGATGGGGGAAAAAAAAATCATACACGCAGAGCGCGAAGCCTGCAAAGTCTGCAGAACAGCACACCAGACTATGGATTGCGATTGAAAGACTGATCAATGGGAACAGAAAATTACACATACCATGTTCAAAATAATAATTAAATAATAATAAATAATTACGATTATTAGGCCTACTAAGTTTAGCAGTCTACAATGCCCCATGCCCCTACATTCTCCTACATGTCTTATTATTAGTTAGGCTACCATTTCAGTTTGTTGTGCAATGTTGGGATATAATAACAATGCCAATAATGGCATTATTATTATTATTATTATTATTATTATTGTTATTATATTATTATTATTATTATTATTATATGACAAAACGAATACTAACAAATTATGCAGTTGAGAACTCGATATTAGTCCAAGAACACACAATTAGTTAGTTTTATATGCTATATTGTAAAATTTCAGACATTCATTTGAGGGAAAAGTCAACACTGGTATTATGATGATATGAACGAATGAATAATAACGAATCAAGCAGTTGAGAACTCTACTCTGCACGTATGGCGTTGTGTCCCGGCGATGTGTCCCGGGCACAACAACACACACAATTATTGTATTTAGTTTTATATTAGGCCTGTAGCCTATAATAAAATGTGATTGACTCGTTGAAGAGATTTGATATATTTGGTTTCTTTCAGACGGAACACACACAATTATATATGTGATCAGTGGTGATCAGGCAATTGCCTGCCTCTGTATGTGAATTCACCATCACATACAGAGGCCTCTGTATGTGATGGTGAATTCAATTTGACGTTCAATATTCCCCCTTTTTTGCTTCCTCACAATAGCTCACAGTGATGATATATTTCAGATTAGTCTTGTTTAAAAGAGTACACGTTGGACAATGTTTCACACATATGTGTCACACTATGAGTGTCACACGATGTCCTTGATATTAGGAAAAAAACACGTTGATATCAGCAACCTAATAGTGTGAAATATTGTCCAGTGTCCAGTCTTTATATTGTCAAATATTGTCCAGTGTCCAGTCTTTATATTGCAAATATTGTCCAATGTCCCACAAAAACATTGCGGTACAAAAAGTATTTTGTCCCACGAGATGTTTTACGCACGATTGGGATGGATCTGCATGTCTCTTTTGCCCCGATAAATAATGGATTAAGAAGCGCTTTTTTTCTTTATGAAAGTAACACCAGCGATTGTCCGACCTATTCTCATTGGTTGGACAGGAGCATATTGACCAACCAACTAACCAACCAGAAGGTGTCAGCCCAACAAGTACCGACTTTCCTTTAAATGTTCACTCACAGTGCCGAGATATCAAACTACTGTGTCAAAAATCGTGCCCTTTATCTCCTAACAAAACCAGACAGGCAGGCATCCAGACAGAAGGACGTCTGCCGTCCTGCCTTATATATTCCACCGTGTCGCAATAATCCAGCGCCGCTTCGCTGAATTGATTCGTCAATTTCCACTGCTATCTCCTTCAAACATCCCAATCCTGTCAGCTTCTCTTCTTTCTGACACCCCCCCCCCCCCCCCCCCCCCCCCCCCCCCACACACACACACACACACACACACACACACACACACACACACACACACACACACACACACACACACACACACACACACACACACACACACACACACACACACACCACGCTCTTTTTGTATTAACGCCAAGCTAAAACGGCCCCCAGTGTCCCTGGTCCCTTGGAAGTTATGTGCGACAGCCTTGGCTCCCCCGGCGCTGCCATACTTTATCGTGTCAGTCCCCTGCCGTGGCGGCATCAGGCCACCGTAGGTTACTGTAGATGTCTGGCACAGAGGCCATCTACCGTGCAAAACCACAGCCAAACAGTGTGATGTCTTGCACAGATAAAGCTACAGAAACTAAAGCACTGAATACTATGACAGACTAAGAGCAGTGCTAACATTGCTCTAAGCATTGTTCGAGTACTTTAACTACACTTCCTAAGTCTATAGTATAGTTAGCCAACAGTACAACAACAGTAAAGTATATGGTAGAATTAGTGACTAAAACCGCTAGTGTCGTTCTAGATCTAGTGTCGTTAAGGTAACAAGACTTTGTAGCATTCTTAGTGTAACAGCACTTCTATGGTAAATCTCTATACTATAGTTAGTTACTATCACAGCAGACCACCAACAAATTTGACCACATCACAGATGGGACGTGCTGATGCCGACGGTGGTGTGGTGCAGTGAGCGGGTGCTACTACTGACCGGATGTTGGCCGACTTGGCCTTGAGGTCACTCCAGCGCTGGTTCATGTCGTCCAGCCGGTGCTGGAGGAACACCGCCTCCTCTGAGCTGCCCAGGGCCTTCACCATCTTGGACTTGTTCCCCTCCACGCTCCGGTAGATGTCGTTGTGGGCATCGATCTCAGCCTGGATGTCCTGAAAGCAGAAGAGACACATTTTTTAAAAGATATTACTTTGGTAATCCTAGACGGAGGGCGGGAGGGGGGGCGGGGGGGTTTGGGGCAAGATTGCAGGGTAAGGTCGATGTGCTGCTGAGAAGAGACACAAGACCTTATTTTTTGGACGAAATATTGATGCAGACTCGAGCCCAGATATGTCTGGAGGGCCTTCACGGTACATCACTGTTCTACATCTCCCCCCCCCCCCCCATGGGCAAAGACATGATTCTGCTGCAATGTCCTTTCTGACCTTTATCCAAAAAGACACCAAGCACAACAAAGCAAGACGGATCGAGGTTCAGGTCCTTCCATTTTTTTTTCCCGGTGCCATCTCTTATCAAAAGGAACTCAGCCCTATAGCATCTGTCGCCATAGCAACGCCGTCCCTGGTAACACCAGTGGAGAAGGTGACGATGGGAAACAGCATAGTGTGCGTGTGTGTGTGTGTGTGAGAAACACTACGGGAGGAATGACGCAAGCAGAGAATTCTGTCAAACGGTTTATTTTTAGAAGTGTAAAACTACCTCTCTGTAAAACTCCCTCATTTTCTCTCACTTCTTTCTCTCACTGGGGCATCCCTGAAGTTATTTCAAAATCACACCCTTTTAAAAAAACCTAGAAAACATCGATAGTGGGAAAGCCAAAATGGCTGCATAAGGAAGAATTAAGGAGAAATAAAAAAAAGTGTTTGAGGCTCTGGCAGTTAGCTAATTATTGTTTGACTAATTGTAGGCAATACAATAACTGAACTCAATTATAAGAAAAAATGTGTAATAAATGTTTTTAAAAATGCATAGTCAGAAGGGTCATTGCAGAACACTGTATGATATAAGCAATCTGGCTGCAGTGGTGCATATACATATATATTTAGTATTCGTGGCACCACAGGACATTAAACTAACCTTTGACAGTGTCAGACACACACACACACACACACACACACACACACACACACACACACAATTGAGGAATTGGTAAATGCACACACCAGTCGGCTACTAGCTATCTGAGGCTGCTCTAAACGGGGGATCAAATGGATCAGCAGTCACATGCTGACCACTCAACACAAATCAAATGGTACGCAAAGGTCAAACAAGCCAGAGATACACAGAGCGAGAGATCGATATAGGGAGCCAGAGAGAGAGCCTAGAGAGAGAAAGAGCGAGCAAGAGAGCAGACACACGTATTCGATTGGCAAATGGTACTCTTCCATTTTATTCCCTAAATGTGTGCTATTTTTAACGAACACTGCACACTTAGAAAAAGCGCACACACACACACACAAACACACACACATGAGACAGGAAATAGTGGTTACTGCACAGAGTAACAGACCCATCCAGTCATGTACAATGGTGCCCTTTAAAACCTTTTTACCTCTGTGAAAGACTACATTGAGACTAGTCTACAGCAGTGGTACATGTGTCCTCAGACACTTTCACCAGACTCAAGACTCATTTGTTCAGAGTTCACCTGGACTCTGCAGAGCCTCCCCCCTAAAAGAAAAACTCTTACGCATGTGTATGTCCTGCCAATGAAATTGTACTTCGCATTGTACAGCATCTTACCCTAGCTATCCATGCTGTTTACCAGAAAGGATAGCTAAACCTAGCAATTATCATGCACTTAGCAACTTGCTCTATTGACATACTTGCTGTACCAACAGTGATATATTGTGGTTTTACATTCCACTGACAAATGTACTTATTATAAGTCGCTTTGAAAAAGTAAGTGCAAAATGCCCTAAATGTAAATGTCAACATTTGCACATGCACACAAATGAATATGCGTCTGCTATAGGGTGATATATAGGCTCTAACTGACATCTGACTACTACCGTGATGTCTTTATTTAACCCTTACTCAACTCTGATTCAAAGTGACAGAAGGGATGGTGGTGTCTAGTAAGATAACTCACTCACTCAGACACAGTGATGCATGCAAACAGGCCAACAAAATCACATCAGGAAAATTAAAATGCCAGGGAACACACCAGCACACTCCGGATTATGAAGGAATTCAGGAGAGATTAGAGACAAACAAACAATTAGCTTCATTACTGTATAATCTACTGGAGACATAAAGGCAGAAAGAAGGAACGTGCATTAAAACACACACACACACACACACACAAACAAACAAGCACAGAAAGCAAGAGAGGTAACGAGGTTAGTCCAAGGAAGCAAAAGGAATGCAACCTTCAGTGCCACAAGGAAGGCTCCACCTTTTAGAAACGTTGACGTCTTTGAGAAATTGCCATGTCCCTTTTTCTTCACACAATTACAGGCGAAGGCTGAGCATAATAACATCGCTATGGGTTGCGTGCAACTATACTCAGTTCAGTTTCAATCTCTAATATGGCACTGTTCCAAAGACATCCAAGTCCTCATCCTAGACCACTTGAAGCACGCCACTTTCAAGTTCACAAGCGACAACATACACAGATGTCAGATCTACCTGTTCAAACTTCTGTAGCACATCTTGCAGGTCCAAGCTTAAGCCAATCATGTTGCAATGCACGCTTGGGCCCCTCCCACGTCCCCCAGCGATCGCTACATCTCCTCCGAGGACTCGTCGGTCAGAGGGCAACACGGGGTCGGGGGGACACAGGACAGCGTCCTCCAGTGGTCTGGCTCCAAACCAATACAGTCCAACTCTGGGCTCAATCGCTCAATAACAAATCCGCTGTACAGCGAATGCAAGTCTACTCGGTCAACCAAACCTGCGAAGGGGAGCCGGGCTCCTGGAAGAGTTTGGGGCGCGACGGACAAGAGCGATCCAGGTAGTGCTCCACGGCAAGGCAACATGCAGACCTCAGAAAGCCCTTGGCAGTGCTCCTGCGTGTGCATGCGTGTGTGTGCTCGCCTAATCCGGCCACAGGACAGAAACATCCTCTTCAGACCAGCGGCAGCAGGGGCAGCAGGGGCAGCAGCGGCGGCAGCGATGCCCAGGGCGGAGACGAGCTGCTGAGTTGCCCGTTAGCCGGTGGTCATGCCTCACAGCCGGGTCAGAGAAGGGGAACGAGAGAGAGCACAGGTGGTGGTGCTCCTGCAAGGCCAGAAACGAGGTTAGTGAGGCTGGGTGTGGAATCACTGGAGTCTTGGGCGGAGGTCCGGCGAGGGAGATAACAGCTTCAAGTCCTCGGGGAGAACTGGTTGATGTAAACCCACGGTGGGGCCAGAGGAAAAGCTTGGCCACTCTGAACTCACTTCAGTCCCTCTCTCTCACACACTTTAGTTCCCCCCTCAGGGCATGAAAGAGCTGCCTAAACTTTGTCCGATGGGGTCCAACTTCAGGTTCAAGAGCAAGAGCATTTGTTCTCAATTACCCAGATTTGTCCCCGCATGCCACGAACACAGGCACACACACACACACACACACACACACACACACACATACGCTGCTGTTTAAGAGGTTAAAAACAGCAGCGCAGGGCAAGCACATGGCATGTCCTCTCGTTCCTTGGAGGTAAAGCCGGCACACACGGCTATGAGATAGACAGAGCCGCTACAGTCTCCGGCCTTCCACTAACCTTACCAGCCCCCACCCCACCCCAGCAACTCCTCAAGCCAACCCTGGTCTCCTTCTCTCACACCCTCCTAATCCTTGCCACAACTGGGCCAGTTGTTGAGTTCGATGCCTGCGCCCCCTTCAGATGTTCTGGTCTGGGGACCACGGGTCCAATCAAGTTCCTGGAGGATTCTTCTTCTTCTTCTTCTTCTTCTTCTTCTTCTTCTTCTTCTTCTTCTTCTTCTGTGAGTTTGGGCACAGCGTCAGGACCTGTCAGGACCTCTGTGTGGCCCAAGGCCTCCCCTTCAGTGACTTCGTTCCACGGGGGTAAGGGAGGGTGGATGCAAACGGATGAAGTTAAGTAAAATTGTCTTTCCTTCTTTTCTTCGTCCCGCCAAGGATTCAGTTTCCATGTTTTTTGTCTTTGTTTCTCCCCTCTCTTTTCTCTGGCGGGGAACAGTGGGTCGCACCACTAAGACCTCCGGGCTGGTGTCCTCTCCCTCTTCCCTCTTTCCTCTTCCGCGTTCTCCAGTCACTGGCTCCCCCCCATTCACACAGCTGTTTATTATTTTAATCAGTATTCACCCCTTCCAAGCCCTCCACCCTGCCAGACCCCTCCACCACCACCTCCACTTCCACCGTTCACCAGTGTCCCTCCTCTCTCTCTCTGTACCTCTCTGTCTTCCCTTGCTCTCTATGCCTCGTCAACTATGTTCACACACACACACACACCACACACACTTCCTGCAGCCGCGGAGGGAACAAGAGGGAGGGTCGGGGGTTCGGGGAGAGGTGGAGGAGAGGAGGTGTGTGAACAAAAAGGCGCTTTCAACTGCGGATTCGGGAGTCAAGACATCGGTAATCGGTAAGGAGCCGATGTGGAAAGCGGTCTGAGAGGGAGTAACAAAGGAGTACAAAATAGATGCCAAATGCAAAAGGCCATGGGACCTTGCGCCAGTCTTATTCATGGAGAAAAAGTGGTCTCAAAACTGAAGGAAGCATTGAGCAATTAAAAAGCTGTAGAACTAATCGAGGTACAAAACCCACCCTCAACACACACACTTCCGAGACACACACGCTGCTAAGGTATGTGTGTGTGTGCATGTGTGCATGTGCGTGTGTGCGTGCGCTAGGGCTGGGCAATATTGAAAAATGGATTATCACTCTAGTTATGGGTAATTTTACATGTTATTGATAAACACCACAATATCCCTTATGAATTCAATATACCAGTCTAAACGGTCTAACTGAGGGTCATTACATTAAAGTATATGGAAATGTAAAGTATGGAATCAGACTAAAACTTTCTGACATTTCATAACCTCATTTTGATAATTTTAAGGGCATATCTTCTCAAACGTAATTAATTTAGACTATAAAACTGTGCATCACGATAAGTCGATATCTTCATTTTGTGACGATCCAATACCATCCAAAGACGATAAACCATAATATTGAATTATTGGCCAGCCCTAGCGTGTGCACACATTGAACAGAAGGACAGACATGTGGTGGGCATCAAAGACACGATTATCAGATGGCAGTCGAGGTAAGGGGGGGTGGGGGGTGGCATGGAGTGGTGTGTGTGGTGGTGTTGGGGATAACGCCACGTTGCATATTCATAAGCGGCAGGGCTTTGAAGTGTGCTTACCTAATTACAATATTTACATACAGCGTTACGCAGCACTTTTGATGCGTGCCAACACGGATATTCACTGTTTGACTGGCTTTTTAGTGTAGCAAGTGAAAAAATGAACAAATAACTGGTTGGAATTAGCACGTCGGGAATGCATTGGAGGAACAGCCTTTGAGGTTTCTTCTATGCCTTTAAGAGAAACGACAGCTTCGGCTTGTGAAGCATTAAACTGAACTGAATCTCAACAGACTGACTGCCGGGCTGTAGGACACAAAAAGCGCACGGACACACAGAAACACAGCAGAACACAAAATAAATTAGTGACAAAGCACAGAGGATTAGGACCATTATGGTGAAAGGAAGAACCCCTTGTCCCTGAGGCAGAAAATAGAGAGAGAGAGAGAGAGAGAGAGAGAGAGGAGAGAGAGAGAGAGAGGAGAGAGAGAGAGAGAGAGAGAGAGAGAGAGGACAACACACAGAGGATAAAGACTCATGAGACTGTAGAGTAGGCAGAAATAGACTGAGGGGAAAAAAAAAAGACTTGGGGGCAAAAAATAGGAGTTTGAAGAGTGAGAGAATGGTCAAACACAATAGACTGAACACAGGGAAACTAAGGAGCGACAGGGAGGTTAACAATGGTGTGGGGTTTGTTGGGCTGAGGCAAATCTGCCTGTAACACCCTGGATTGGAGAAGGAATGAAATAGGGTGAAACAGAGAGAGAGAGAGAGAGAGAATATGGCTGCAGCCAAAATACTGTCTCGCAGCACACTCACTGAAACACATGGACAGCAGGACAATGGATTTCATAACAAAAAGACAATACGTAAATCAAGCTCACTAAATAAGGTCTACTGAATAAACGGATATGAGAAAGAGGGCAAATAAAACGAGAGCGAGAGATTCAAGCAGAGGAATGTACACACTCAACCAGGTGTCTATAAATAAATAAACCGTCTTCATTGTATTGTCACCTACACCTTATGATAAAATATGAACATTGTTGCTCAACGGCACCTATGAAAGGACATCTCTACAACTATCCATTTCTAGTTTTATTTGAATAATTTGCTAAACATCTCACAATGGGGCAGTATGTTGAGAAATAGAGGCAATACTGCTTTCCTAAATAGGAAGTCAACAATATTGGGAGACAACGCACATACACACACAAACAAACTGCCCATGTCTGTAGCACACTCTGTACCACTGTGACAGACCATAGTGTTTTGGGAGTGTGACAGGACACTCCCCAAAAAGATTTCCAATCAACAATGAGGTCACTTCCTGTGGCCCAGGTTATCGCTGGCACACCTCTTCCTGTTGGTAGCGCCCTGCCTGAGAGATGTCAGGCCAGATCAGTGGCTTCATGTTTATACATGGAGTGTGTGTGTGTGGGTTTGTATTTCTGTTGTGTGTGTGTGTGTGTGTGTGTGTTTCTTTTGCGTGTGTGTGTGTGTGTCTGTTTTGTGCGTGTTTCTGTTTGCCAGCGTTTGTTTTGTGTGTATGTGTGTGTTTGTGTGTGTGTGTGTGTGAGTGTGTGTGTTTATTTTGCGTGTTTGTGTTTGTGTATGTGAGTGTTTCTGTTTTGTGTGAACGTATGTGTTTCTGTTTTGTGTGTGTCTTTTTGTGTGTGCGTGTTTCTGGTTTGCGTGTGTGTGTGTGTTGGTGTTTCTTTTTGTGTGTGTGTGTGTGTGTGTGTGTTTGTTTTGTGCGTGTTTCTGTTTACCTGTGTTTGTTTTGTGTATGTGTGTGCGTGAGTGTGTGTGTTTCTTCTGTGTGTGTGTGTGTGAGAGTGTATTTCTGTTGTGTGTGTGCGTGAGTGTGTGTTTATTTTGCGTGTTTGTGTTTTGTGGTGAACGTGTGTGTTTCTGTTTTGTGTGTGTCTTTTTGTGTGTGCATGTTTCTGGTTAGTGTGTGTGTGTTTGTGTTTGTTTTGTGTGTGTGAGTGTTTCTGTTTTGTGTGTGTGTATGTTTGTTTTTTGTGTATGTGTCAGCGATTTATCTCTTCCTGTGAAGTTTGGTGATACATACACATATACAGTATATACAGTGCATAAACAGATCACAAATCTCTAGCGACCAGCCCCTAGAGTGTAGAGCACTGTGTTTCTCCGTGTTACAAGGCTACAGTACCCGGGTTCAAATCGATGCACGAATCCCCTATTGATGCAATTAAATGTGCAATTTGTCACTTGTATTCGAGCGAAGGCAAAGTAGGCGAGTATCGACAACGGCCGATAACAAAGCTACGTATGATCTGAGGGAATGTGAGCACAACAGAGTAAACAGTAAACGGAATATAGCTGGAGGTCGAATGGTCAGCAAAGCGGATGAAAGAAAAGTTATGCTTTGGCAGGTGATAGAGAGCCATGTCAAGAAAGGGGGTTTTGTTTGTTGGTGGTTTTGTTTGCTTCTTCAGTCCTACGCTGAAATACACACACACACACACACACACACACACACACACACACACACCCACACACACACACATTTGCACACAAGGACACGTGCGTGCGATGATTCAAAGGTGACGACGCAACGCAGCGTCCTAGTAGCTCTGCGTCTGGAGCCAGGGTCTGACATCTTATAAGGTGAGCAGCCCGTGAGTTTAGTCCACCGTCGATGGGCACCAGGATCACGACAGGACTGAAGGCCTCATAGGCGACACAGAGAACTCCCGACGGCCTGCAAGACGCAAGGAGCCCCAGCCGCTGATGGCTCGGAACGGCGTGTTCTGTGGTCTGATGGCGAGATCCCCATGGCACTGCCTTGAGCGTCTGACCCTAGACAGCTCGGGTCAGGCAAGTAAGCAAGGAAAGTTTTTTTATATGCAACTTTTTGAAGGCAAAGTATTCAGGGAAATGGCCAAAATAAAATAAATAAGACACAAACAGACATATAAACAAAATCAGAGGCTGTGTGGGCTTGAGCGTTTCTGTCCACTCAAATCCAACACAAGGAGCGCACACACACATACACACACACACACACACACACACACACACACACAAATCTTAACAACAGTGGCCCCTATTCTCAGCCGACAGCTTAACTTGAATGATGTGACATGCATGGCGTTATTGGACAGAATGAGTGGAGGGGTGAGGTCAAAGGTTGACTTAAAAAAAAAAACAGCAGATTGTGAACAACAATTCCTGTAACCACTCGATAATGGACCCCTCGGTTCCCACGGTGACAACGAAAGCAAAGGATGGATGTTGGCGAATGGCCGCATTAACTGCTCAAAACGGGAAGATTGAAATCGATCAGGAACTCGTTGCACTGTTGGGTCTTCTAATGACCTATTGATTATGTCGGACCCTTTTGTAGTCTGCAAGCCTCCTAGAAGATAACCTTAAGACAATCTTAAGGTGCTCGGACATTAATTCCGTCTGTTCCAGTTCCAAGTCCAGTGTGTGTGTGTGTGTGTGTGTGTGTGTGTGTGTGTGTGTGTGTGTGTGTGTAGTAGACGATACCGATATCACTTTTCGTCTAAACTGCCATTCAAAGCAGAAACCTGTTTCCTCTTCTTCACACCCCTGCCTCTCCAGAAGGGGCATGTTCTTCTTCCACACTTCACTGCCTCTGAACCCCCCCCCCCCCCCCAGCTTCGAGTGCTCTGCCTCCAGGGGGTGGGCGGCGCTAATCTCACAAAACGCGGTGGGGGGTCCGTCGCTGTGGCGGAGAGAGGGACGCGACCAACAGACCCGCGTGACAAGCGACGATGGACGATGGCGAGAGCCGCCGGGACCAATTAGCATTAAGTGCAAAATAAACCTGGCAGCGCTGCTTCTAAATAACGACGACGGTGGTGGTGGTGGCAAGGGGACTGAACTCAGGAATTAAGATCTTGATACAAGCTTAGGTGTGGCAAATCTATGTTTCCTATCAGTTTCTGACCGTGTATGATGCAAGCACCGCGCACACGCACACACAGACACACACGCACACACACACACACACACACACACACACTTTTGCCAGTCATAAAAAATACACGGTGTGAGTTTTGGCTTGTCCTGGAGCGAGAGGGCACAATCTCGAGCACGGAGATAAACGAGTGGACGGAGGCAAATACAAATTAGTACATGCTTAAAGGGATGGAATAAAGCAGCGAAGAGGAATGGAGAACTGAGGACGAGACGGGGGAAATCAATCACAACAGGGTCTTGGCATGAAGGAAACGGCAAAAGAGAAGAAGAGATAGTATCGTGTGTGCAGTAGCTCATCGCTTCCTCGGAAAGTAAAGAAAACCAACAGAAGTAAGGTGCGTCGCTAACAAAATGGTCAGCCATTTTGGTTCCAATGTTTAACCATTGTTTGTTTTAAGTGGGAATTGGGATAACAGAAAGGGATAATGGGTTAGGGTGGGAAAATTGGAATTGGTATTCCCCACATTTTGAGGTAAACATTGCATAGAGAGGTTTTCTAATCCCCGCCCTGGGAGAGATTTATTTGGTGGCAGGTTGAAGCCGGTGTTTTGAGGATTATAAAGAGAAACATATGTTAACTCGTATGAACACTGCTGTGATCACGGCATACACATGACCCTTATCTCAAAGTTGGCGTCCCCCAGTATTTGTGTCACTGTAACCTTGAATAGCAAACAATAAAAAAGAAATGTCTTTCTCAGTGAGCACATTTTTTATATAAATAATAACACTTCATTCCTGCTGCCCTCATGACGCAAAATGGAAATCGGAAAAAACACCTTCAGGTAACAAAGACAACCGGAAACTATGGGATGACAACAAACCTCGACCAAAAAGCACGGAAGGAAGGAAAAAAACACGACACCCTTCCTCTCAAGCTGTGAAAATAGCTTTTCACCCCACACGCCCAGGGCCTGCGGTGAATGACTCCCTCTCCTCTCTCTACTGACCTTGTGCCCTTCACGGAGAAGGCGGCCTTGACAGAGCAAAATTGTTCAATGACTTTTGCCAGAATTTCTGCGCGTATACTAACCATGCTCATGCAGGCACAACAGCCACGAGATTTATATCTGAGCAAACAGACCACATTATTCACAACTGCCCCATACTTTAAAAAAAAAAACAACAGCAGAATTAATATACATGCCAGGCGGAATACAATAACCGAGACGCATCAGTCACCAGCAGCTGCTGAATAGGTGCCTGTGATTGACATGGCTTGTTTGTGTCACACAATTCACAAGCTGCTGTTTTCCCAAACTGTGATGAAACGCTGCAGCTGGGA
>JAOPHQ010002327.1:5000-12500 GCA_030340625.1 Merluccius polli
ATAACCTCAAAGGTTGTATCTTCCTCTGCTTTAAATCTCCATTTGTTGATGGAGGCCAGACTCTGGTCTACTTCAACCATCGCTTTTCAGAACAGGCAGTCCGGTCGCTAGCCTCTGGTCCGTAGCCTTGGTTTCCGAAATACTGGTTGAAAGCAAAAATGTGTGGAAAGCGAAGATGTGTGTAGCATCCAAAGATCGTACCTGAAATGCCTTCTGATCACCACTAGTTGGTAGTATTTCAGCAAACCTTGACTGATGTGACCAATGAAAGTCTCCAACACCCAATGCAGTCCAATTTTACTCTCCATGATTTGCTATTAGAAAGCCGATCAGCCAATCAGTTTGTAAGAGTTTGTTAGCAGTAGGCCTAGTTGTTAAGACTGTACATCAACAGATTTAGAGTGGATTCTTAAACGGCAATGCAGAGGATGTGTTCATCTGGTCTTGACTGTATATATGTATGTAAACTATGTATGTATGTGTGTATATGTCTGTTTTCACTATAACCTATGTCTATATATACAAATAAAGGGGTTTATTGACTTAATGCTTGTCTTGATGTTTATTCAATACAATTATTTTTAAAACGACAAATTCCATCAGTATATATGAATAGTTTTACATGATATACAAGATAATATTTGCAGATTCTGGTCATTATTCATGTTACATACAAGTAAACAAGAGTCACTGTAACAATTTGGGTGAACATTTTTTTCAATATCAATGTTACATATATGCATAGTTTTAAATACATTTGTAGGCTAGACCTAATTAAACTTCAGTCAATGGATTTGATGAGTCAAACAGTGTGGAGTTCTGCAATCCTGAGTATTCTGGAGGATGTCTTAAATCATCTTTAGTATCCTCACCCTCCACATAGCGACCCATGAGTCTGTCATGATACTTGGCTCTCTGGAGAGACCTAGGGAGTCTTCCTGGAGTTCTAGCTTCTTGTACTGATACGATACTGGTATGAGGTTCCAAGTTCAAACTGGGGGCATCTCGCAAGGCAAGACCCTGGAACCTGTTATGCTGAGAGGACCCCTCGTCCGCTAGCTCCTCGTGGTCCCACCTTTTCCTCTCTGACGACATGGCTCTCAGCGCGCCCAGGCCCTTCCTCTCCCTCTTCCTCGTGTCCACCGTCACAGAGCTCCACCCCTTCTCATCTCCCGTTTTAAAGGAGCTAGCCACCTCTGTGTCTGAGGTTGCCCTGACAGACGGCGCGAAAGAACGAGCGGGACCATGAGTCCGGTACTCTGTGAAGTCCGTCCCCTCGCTCACTCGTTTTGCGTCGTCCTCACTCTCGCTACTGGGAAAGGAGTCAGGAGGAGAACAATCTGGAACAGGAGGCGGAGCGTCCAGTGGAGGCCGTACATCCCGACTCTGCATCTTCCAGCGGTCTTCGATAGAAAGATATTTTTTGGATGTATTGGATGGCAGTGTTGCCGCTTTAATATCAAGACGGCGTTTGATGCTGGTGACATTGTCAAGATCCAACTTAGGCCAACGGTCATCCCCTCCACTCTCATGGCTACTGGAGGTGAGGTCAGGTGATGGCGTTGCTACTTTAAAATCAAGACGCCTCTTGATGCCAGTGACGTTCCTGAGATCCATCAGGGGCCAAGTTTTGTTCTGTTCATCAATTTCCAATTCCTTAATAGCGCTCCTTTTCAGGTCCCATCCCTTGCCTTTATCCACTCTCTTCCCGTGAGAAGACAACATCTCAGTTTCGGATGAGACCTTGAGTAAACCAGCCTCATTTGCGCTGATATCGAGACGCTTTCTAAAGTGTGGCATCCCGAGATTGAGCCCTGCCCAATGTGACTCCAGATCTGGGGTGACGTCTGGTCCTGGGATACTCTTGGAGCCTGTGGTTTTGTCGCCCAACCTATCTGTAATAACGGCATACTTTTCTAATTTAATAATGGGATCTGTCATCAAAGTGAGAGAGTTGTCATTTAATGGACCTTTAAAATGTAAAATTGAGTCATTTTTCGTGGTCGGTGATAACACATGTACCTCACTTTCTGGCTGACCGGTGTGGAGTGGTTTCTTGTCCTCACTCTCACTCGTGGAAGACCCTGTGTCATGTTGAAAAGGGACTAG
This sequence comes from Merluccius polli, assembly GCA_030340625.1. Taxonomy (NCBI): domain Eukaryota; kingdom Metazoa; phylum Chordata; class Actinopteri; order Gadiformes; family Merlucciidae; genus Merluccius; species Merluccius polli. Next base: position 7,110 of record JAOPHQ010002327.1, read on the forward strand.
GTCAACCTTACCTGGATATGGTAATGGTGAAGGTGCCTTTACATCAAGACGCCTCTTAATGCGAGGGACACGGGGCTTAAGGTCAGGCCATCTGATCTGACTCATGGTTCCGACAACAGGGCCTTCTCTTTCTTGTTTTACCATTTGGACTTTCACCTCGCTTTCGCTGTCACTGCTGGATGAGGAGAACCGAGACTGCGGTGGTACTCTACTGTCACTGGAGGTCATCTCTGGTGATGGCATTGGTGCTTTGATATCCAAACGCCTTTTGACACGGGTGACATTGCTGAGATCCAAACGAGACCACCTGTACTCGTCAGTGTCATCTAGGGTCACTGGAGAACCTGGGGTCTCTGTGGATGCTTTGACGTCAAGACGCCTCTTGATATGGGGGATCCAACTGAGATCCAATTCGGGCCACCTGTCATTGATTGCATTGATTTCTGTATCCTTGATTGGTTTCACTGTGCCCAGGTGCAAATGAGGCTGATAAGCATCTTCTACCTTAGTTTTCACATAAGTGTCATCCACATTCACTGCAAGACTCCTGGTCTCCTCTTCACTGTCACTGCTACTGAAGGTGAAATCTGTTGATGCTTTGATATCTTGATGTGGTTTGACATGGTACCTGTAGTCCTGATCTGGGTCCTTCAGGGTCACTGCAGGACCTGTGGTCTCTGTTGCTACTTTGATATCAAGTCGCCGTTTGATGCCAGTGACGTTGTAATCCAACATAGGCCAACGATCATCCTCTCCTCTCTCACCAATACTGGAGGTGATATCAGGTGATGGTGTAGCTATTTTAATATCAAGGCGCCTTTTGATGCCAGTGATGTTGCTGAGATCCAATTCAAGCCCTCTATCTTCCTGTGCATTGATTTCAAAATCCTTATTTGGTTCCACTGTGCCCATGTGCAAATGTGGTTGATAAGCATTTTCCACCTTAGTTTTCACATAAACGTTGTCCAGGTTCACAGTAGGACCCCTGGCCTCCTCTTCACTCTCACTGCTACTGGAGGTGAAATCTGTTGCTTTGATATCTTGATGTGGTTTGACATGGTACCTGTAGTCCTGATCTGTGTCCTTCAGGGTCACTGCAGGACACGTGGTCTTTGTTGCTACTTTGATATCAACATGCCGTTTGATACCGGTGACACGGCTGAGATCCACTAGTGGCCAACGGTCATCCTCTCCTCTCTCACCAATACCGGAGGTGATATCAAGTGATGGCGTTGCTATTTTGATATCAAGGCGCCTTTTGATGCCAGTAACGTTGAGATCCAACAAATGTGGCTGATAAGCATTTCCCAACTTAGTTTTCACATGAGCGTCGTCCAGGTTCACTACAGTGCCCCTGGTCTCCTCTTCACTCTCACTGCTACTAGAGGTAAAATTGGTTGATGCATGGATATCTGGATGTGTTTTGACATGGTACCTGTAGTCCTGATCTGTGTCCTTCAGGGTCACTGCAGGACTCATGGTCTCTGTTGCTACTTTGATATCAAGACGCCGTTTGATGCCAGTGACGTTGTTGAGATCCAACTTAGGCCATCTATCTTCCTGTGCATTGATTTCAAAATCCTTGATTGGGCTCACTGTGCCCAGGTGCAAATGAGGCTGATAAGCATTTTCCACCTCAGTTTTCATATGAGTGTAATCCACATTCACTGCAGGACCCCTGGTCTCCTCTTCACTCTCACTGCTACTGGAGGTGAAATCTGTTGTTGCTTCGATATCTGGATATGGTTTGACATGGTGCCTGTAGTCCTGATCTGTGTCCTTCAGGGTCACTGCAGGACCCGTGGTCTCTGTTGCTACTTTGATATCAAGACGCCGCTTGATGCCAGTGATGTTGTTGAGATCCAACTTAGGCCAATGGTCATCCTCTCCTCTCTCACCAATACTGGAGGTGACATCAGGTGATGGCATAGCAACTTTGATATCAAGACGCCGTTTGATGCCAGTGACGTTGTTGAGATCCAACTTAGGCCATCTATCTTCCTGTGCATTGATTTCAAAATCCTTGATTGGGCTCACTGTGCCCAGGTGCAAATGAGGCTGATAAGCATTTTCCACCTCAGTTTTCATATGAGGGTCATCCACATTCACTGCAGGACCCCTGGTCTCCTCTTCACTCTCACTGCTACTGGAGGTGAAATCTGTTGTTGCTTCGATATCTGGATATGGTTTGACATGGTGCCTGTAGTCCTGATCTGTGTCCTTCAGGGTCACTGCAGGACCTGTGGTCTCTGTTGCTACTTTGATATCAAGACGCCGCTTGATGCCAGTGACGTTGTTGAGATCCAACTTAGGCCAATGGTCATCCTCTCCTCTCTCACCAATACTGGAGGTGACATCAGGTGATGGCGTAGCAACTTTGATATCAAGCCGCCGTTTGATGCCAGTGACGTTGAGATCCAACTTAGGCCATCTATCTTCCTGTGCATTGATTTCAAAATCCTTGATTGGGCTCACTGTGCCCAGGTGCAAATGCGGCTTATAAGCATTTTCCACCTCAGTTTTCACTTGAGTGTCATCCACATTCACAGCAGGACCCCTGGTCTCCTCTTCACTCTCACTGCTGCTTGAAGTGAAATCTGTTGTTGCTTTGATATCTGGATGTGGTTTGACATGGTACCTGTAGTCCTGATCTGTGTCCTTCAGGGTCACTGCAGGACCCGTGGTCTCTGTTGCTACTTTGATATCAAGACGCCGCTTGATGCCAGTGACGTTATTGAGGTCCAACTTAGGCCAATGGTCATCCTCTCCTCTCTCACCAATACTGGAGGTGACATCAAGTGATGGCATAGCAACTTTGATATCAAGACGCCGTTTGATGCCAGTGACGTTGTTGAGATCCAACTTAGGCCATCTATCTTCCTGTGCATTGATTTCAAAATCCTTGATTGGGCTCACTGTGCCCAGGTGCAAATGAGGCTGATAAGCATTTTCCACCTCAGTTTTCACATGAGCGTCGTCCACATTCACTGCAGGACCCCTGGTCTCCTCTTCACTCTCACTGCTACTGGAGGTGAAATCTGTTGTTGCTTTGATATCTGGATGTGGTTTGACATGGTACCTGTAGTCCTGATCTGTGTCCTTCAGGGTCACTGCAGGACCTGTGGTCTCTGTTGCTACTTTGATATCAAGACGCCGCTTGATGCCAGTGACGTTGTTGAGATCTAACTTAGGCCAATGGTCATCCTCTCCTCTCTCACCAATACTGGAGGTGACATCAGGTGATGGCGTAGCAACTTTGATATCAAGACGGCGTTTGATGCCAGTGACGTTGTTGAGATCCAACTTAGGCCATCTATCTTCCTGTGCATTGATTTCAAAATCCTTGATTGGGCTCACTGTGCCCAGGTGCAAATGTGGCTGATAAGCATTTTCCACCTCAGTTTTCACATGAGTGTCATCCACATTCACTGCAGGACCCCTGGTCTCCTCTTCACTCTCACTGCTACTGGAGGTGAAATCTGTTGTTGCTTTGATATCTGGATGTGGTTTGACATGGTACCTGTAGTCCTGATCTGTGTCCTTCAGGGTCACTGCAGGACCTGTGGTCTCTGTTGCTACTTTGATATCAAGACGCCGCTTGATGCCAGTGACGTTGTTGAGATCCAACTTAGGCCAATGGTCATCCTCTCCTCTCTCACCAATACTGGAGGTGACATCAGGTGATGGCGTAGCAACTTTGATATCAAGACGCCGTTTGATGCCAGTGACGTTGTTGAGATCCAACTTAGGCCATCTATCTTCCTGTGCATTGATTTCAAAATCCTTGATTGGGCTCACTGTGCCCAGGTGCAAATGTGGCTGATAAGCATTTTCCACCTCAGTTTTCACATGAGTGTCATCCACATTCACTGCAGGACCCCTGGTCTCCTCTTCACTCTCACTGCTACTGGAGGTGAAATCTGTTGTTGCTTTGATATCTGGATGTGGTTTGACATGGTACCTGTAGTCCTGATCTGTGTCCTTCAGGGTCACTGCAGGACCTGTGGTCTCCGTTGCTACTTTGATATCAAGACGCCGCTTGATGCCAGTGACGTTGTTGAGATCCAACTTAGGCCAATGGTCATCCTCTCCTCTCTCACCAATACTGGAGGTGACATCAGGTGATGGCGTAGCAACTTTGATATCAAGACGCCGTTTGATGCCAGTGACGTTGTTGAGATCCAACTTAGGCCATCTATCTTCCTGTGCATTGATTTCAAAATCCTTGATTGGGCTCACCGTGCCCAGGTGCAAATGTGGCTGATAAGCATTTTCCACCTCAGTTTTCACATGAGTGTCATCCACATTCACAGCAGGACCCCTGGTCTCCTCTTCACTCTCACTGCTACTGGAGGTGAAATCTGTTGTTTCTTTGACATCTGGATGTGGTTTGACATGGTACCTGTAGTCCTGATCTGTGTCCTTCAGGGTCACGGCAGGACCCGTGGTCTCTGTTGCTACTTTGATATCAAGACGCCGCTTGATGCCAGTGATGTTGTTGAGACACAACTTGGGCCACGTATTGTTTTGCGCATCAATGTCTTTTGGGCTACTTTCTAGGTCCCATTCCTGCTTCACCATTTTCTGCTCAGTTATTTGACCCTGAATGATACTACTAGGATAAATATTAGGTGGTAGAGATTGTGCCTCTTGCTTAGGGCTGGCATTTCTGACTATTTTGTGCTCCGACATTTCTGATTCACTTGCACTTGAGGACGAATATGAATAGCTCTTGCTGATCCTTCCTGTTCCCTCATCTTCAACAGCTGCTTCTTGGTTAAATGTATACTCTGTGACTTCGTCATCACTATTGCAGGAAGAGGAATGTGATGAATCAGAGTGATCTGGTGCCATTTTGGCATTTTGTAGCTTACCCTCCCACATCTTAGCATCATGTATGTTTTGCACATCCTGGGCCATTTCCACTCTTTCCCACTCCTCTGTATCTGGGTTCACGGTGTACAGCGTCGAATCATCCCCACTGACAGAGCTGGAGCTGGAGTGCCTCAAATCATTCGAAGGCAGGAAAACTGTCTTTTTTGAATGATTGAATGATCCAAATAGACTACTGGACCGGGCTGAACCACTTTGAATGGATTCAGGGAAATCAAAGGCTTCTCCACTGTCGATTGACTGGTCCTGCTCCATGAGCTTTGTATCGTTCAGGTGTGGGGACCGATTGGTGAACGCTGAATCAGACTTCTGTTGGATAGAGTCTTCAATGGGCTGAGAGGACGAAGCTTTCCGGGACTTTTTCTGTTTCCTTGTACTGTTGTCCTGCTCCTCATCAGAGGAAGAGAGACTCCTTCTCTCCCCCAGCTCATTGTCATCTGGAATGTGTTCAAACTCCTGGCTCAGGGTTGGTTCTGAATTAGCAGCTATACGTCTGTC